>VTGD01000159.1:0-94914 GCA_013406985.1 Calonectria crousiana | reverse complement strand
CCCCCCAAAAAAAAAAAAAAAAAAAAAAGTCGAGGAAGACCGGCCAACTTCCCCTCCATGCCCATGCTTGCTCGGTATCAATAAAAGGATCCCGAGGATTCATCAACCGAGAAGATAATCAAAACATCCTTTCATATCTAATCCCTGCTCCCTGCTATGTTATCCAACTACAGCTCCCGTCTCCAAACACAAAAAACTTCGCCTCAAACGTGCAACGTCCAGGCTCCATTTTGACCTATTTATGCTCCTGGGCTTGTGCAACATGACTGGTCTCCACCACTCTGACTTTCACAATATCTCTCGGCCCCATCGCTTTGGATATGGGTGCTTTTTGATGGTTTTGTTTTTTCTCGGTGTGTTTCCTCCCACTGACCGCAAATTCCTCGTCTCGCCTCCTTATCAAGGTGACTCGTCCCATCTTGAACAACTCCCCACGGTAAACCAGAACGGGCCTGGAGGCTTACAAGCTGCGGTGGGTTCGTGCTAACATCCCGCCCTTCCGCCCCATGAAGGCTCCGCTTTGTTTGGGGGGGGTTTTCAGCAGTCAGTGCACTTCAGCAACCTTGAATTCACGGGATGGAGACTGTGTCGGAGGCGGATGAGAGAGCTGGCGGACGGTCGGTCGCAGCCTGGCGATGTCTGGGATTGTGATTCCCGGTCACAGGATTGTTGCGACGCGCGCTGACCTCGGACCGAGGAGGATGAGGAGGCACTGTGCACGAAAGCAACGAGAACAAGCAGGCAAGAAAAATAAGAGAGCAATACCGCTCGTTAACCAGACAGAAGAAGAAAAGAATGGCGGTCCAGAGTGAGACACAATCTCGATCTTTGTTCATGCCAGCGGAGCGCCTAGAATGCCTTCTCCGTTACTGACACGGCAGCCACGGCGGGCCCTTATTTTTCCAGCCCAGCCCAGCCCAGCCCGCGATACAGAAACACCTCGCCCGTTTCGTCCGCAGTGACCGGGCCAGAGGCCCCCTTCTATTTATTACTGCGCTGGGTTTCATCGGGAAACACCCCTCCGCTCGCGGCGGCGGCGACAGCAGCATTGTGCAAGCCTCTCCGCCCACTGTGAGGAGCAAGGTGATGAGGAAGTGAGAGCCTGGCACAGCTTCGGCAGATCCGGGGTCCCGTCCAGCTTCCCATCTCGATGGAGCCAAGGGCCCCGCGCAGCGCCCGGTCGGGCCTTGTTGTGTCTGGCCACGCGATGAGTCCTGGCTCGGAGGCAGAAGCAAAGGGCATACGACAAGAGAGCTGGCTCCCGCACGAGTCGGATGACGCATCAGCCCAGAATGAAGAAATATAGCGAGTCGATGTGCCGGATGTCAACTAGTTTGTCAACAAACAACGGACGAGTGAGCTGTCAATATGGCAGGGACTGCAGACGATGGAATTCGTCAATTGGCAACGCTTTAAGCGTCCCTACCGCGTGCGCATCCGACGGGAGTGAATTTCCTCCCCGGCTGCTCCAAGGCGATGCCTGACCTGACCTGGCCTGACCCGGCCTCCACCCTCCTTTACCAGAGCACGGCTGCGGAGTGCAGGCCTGGCCGCGAGAGTTTGCCTGCGCTGTACACTGGATGAAGCACAGCGCTGCGGACATGCATCCCGTCCTGTACATCCTGTACATGCATGAGGACGCCCGGGGCTAAGTAGGCGGCACGCAACTCTGGAGCGAGGTAGGAGACGGGAGAATGGCATCGCATTTGGAGGGGGGAGGGGAAGGGGGAGAGGGCCAGCGCTGATGGACGAGTACCTGGCCGGCCACTGTACCTTGCCTGCTGCCTTCACAGTGCGGTCACTAGCAGTGGACATGGACGTGGCCGCAAGAGGAGCGAGCCCAGCCAGCCAGGCGAAGGCCACGGCTAAGCCCCATTCGCCAGCCCATTTGTAACTCTCCATCTGGCCTCTTTCCAGTGCATTGCCCATGGCCCATGGCTCCGGAGTCACACCCCCTCCCTCCCCTTCATCACAGCTTCTCTCTCACACACCCCCTCTCTCTCCCCTGCCTACGCCCTCCTCCTCGCTGCACCTCAATCGTTCTGATGATCGGCCGGGGGGTCAGTGGTCCAATAATCCAAAAGTCGCCGTCTCCACTTGTCGCTATCGAATGGCCATCCCACACTGGCACACCTCGCACACCCCCAGAGCCCTCGACAGAACCAGAATAGCGCTTGGTGGAAGGCGTTGGAAACCAACCAAGGCCTTGGCTCCCTCGCTCGCTGGTTCGATTTTCCACGGTCAAAAAGTAAACGTGCTCGCCGAGATACGGTAGAGCCCGCGCTCACTGACTCCCACACTGGGCTCGAGTCCCGATAATCGCAAAGGCGTCAATTCACCTAGCCAGCATACTCCAGACTCCGAGTTGCTACACTTGCTACATCCGCCCCCGCAGTGCCACACACACACGCCCTTGCTCAGTGCTCCTCCCAAAATATTATTTCTCGTCCGCTCTACTACACTTCTCGCGAGACTTGTCTCTCACCACCTTTCTACACCCTCACCCAGCACCATCCTCCCACGAAACCTCCGGCATAGAGCAAGCTACAGCACCAATCTACACGTCTAGTCCGCGGTCGACCGACTTCCGTCGTGTCGAATCCCGAGCCTATCACAACTCCCCGACAATGGCCTCTTCCAAAGTATGCCGCCCTCGGTGACTGTTCCGCAGACCTCCCGGCCCTGTCCTGCTCTGGCTTGTTGCCGCGCTCGGCCAGCTTGCTCCCACCCACAAAAGGGCCAGATGTGCTGATCTCCTTTGCCCAATTTTCAGGAAATGCAGCAGTCCTCAAGGCCATTGACTCAGCACCGTTCGCCCATGTCGAATGGTTCGTCGGGCCTGACCGGCCGCCAACCCCACGCTCGAACCAGCTCCCACTCGCTCCTCACCGGTGCCCTCAATGCGAACCATCGAGTAACCCGCCGCAAGTCCGTCACCACCCCGGGTTCCAACGTTGCTGCCCTGGCTGCTGCCCTCAGGGACAGTGAGCGGTCCGCCGCCGTGCCTATTACTCACGGCCGCCGAAACACCATGTCCAAGTCCGCAGCTGCCCGAGCCGCCATCGTGGGCAGCCTCCCCTCTCCTCCCGCGAGTCTGCCGACCAACAAGTTGACCCCCGAGGCGAAGCGTGGGCTCACGGAAAGCGCCATAGATGATGACCCCAACGACGGTTCCGCCGACGAGGGAGCGGGCAAGTTCCAAAAGGGCCGCACTCGCCGTGCCAGCGACGGCCAGCCTCTGGCCAAGGATGGCAAGAAGAGCAACAGGGTGGAAGTCCGCTGTGATAAGTGTGGCAAGGGCTACAAGCACAGCAGCTGCTTGACCAAGCATCTGTTCGTCCCCCTCCCCTTTTCTGTGTCGTGACCAACCCCACCCCCCTCCTCGTTTCGCAGCGATGGAAATTTGGTGACTTTGGCGTTCGGTTTAGACATGGAGCGAGTTTGTATGAAGCTAGATTTGTTGACTTTTTTTTTGTGGTTAGGTGGGAACATACTCCTGAGTGGTCATTCACATCCAAGCTGCTCATTTCCAAGCATCAGCAGGTTCAACTGCTCGAGGCTGCCTCCGTGCTGGTTGCCATGAACGGCAATCCCAAGGAGGAGAGCGCGACGTCCCCTCCAGACTCCGCAAAGGATTTCCCCAGCGAAGCCGAGTCGTCTTCACCAGCCGCATCTGGTTACTCAGACCAGGCTGAACGCCAGAGCTCCGCAGACACAACTCCACCACCAGCCTCCGAAGCCTTCAGCCCAGACGCTTTCTCGTACAGGAGCAAGGCTTTCAACGGCAGCGGCTTCGCGCGCAGCTACCAGTCCGGCCCATTCGGCGCTGGCAGTGTCCTACGTAGCTCTGGCATCGGCAGCCATTTCCGTCAGGCAAGCAACGACCTCCGTCCAACCTCATCAGGGCGCAACGCAACCAACCAAGACGACCGGGACCTGGCAGCGGCGGTTGAGCTGCTCAGTTGCAGCTTTGGCAGCAGCAGCGGTTCTCGAAACGTAGCGCTGCCTTTGGACGCACCACCCGTCCCCCCACTACCGGCACAGTACCTGGAGATGAACTCCCTGTCTTCTGCTGGTTTTATCAACAGCTACCCGAGCCGACAGCCGGAAAGCTTCACTCGAGGAGAGATGCGGCGACCGAGTGTGGACGTCAGAATGGAAGAAAGCGGCGAATCGGTCATGGACGACGATGATTTCGACATGCGAGAGCGCGGCCGCAGCGAAGAGGAGGATGACGGAGTTTTCGGTCGAATGGAGGAATGATTGATTTGGCTGCATATCAATACCTGGATTCATTTTTTTATATAACGATTGGGACGGAGTATATCTCTTGGGTTGGGCACGTTGGCTCTGGAGTTGGATTTTTGGGCGACGTCGAAGGACAGGCGTGTTATCTTCTTTTTTGTTACCACGATATTTACACATATCGTGCTTGTATGAGGTGGTCTAGCTCCGCCGCCGATCTTCAGCACCGAAGAGTGGAGGGCCCATCTGCGCTAACTCAAGTTGGAGTTGACAAAGCAGGTGAGATTGCATCGCCACGAGGTTAAAGTGAAGATCCGGAGAGGCGTCGAGCGGGCACCCGAATAAATACCTTACCTACTGTATCAATGGAAAGGACATGATGAAAGACAACATCAGTCTCACATGCACCTGTAACCCTGGCACCTTTGGCTGGTTGGCCAGGGAAGCCTTCAACTGTACGAGGCATGACAGGCTGGATTGTCTTGTGGGCGCAAGAAATGGTGAAGACGAGACAGGACAGAATTTTTTTTTTTTTCATAAAAAAAAAAGAAAGGCGTATCATGTTGGCGATTGGAGGCTTGTGGCATAGAAGACAATGTTTAGATAGTAAAGAGAAGCCATTTTTAACCCGCACCACAGGAACGAGGTCACACCAAACACATGGACGAGAAGGAGGGGGGAAAAAAAAGGTAATAAAAAAAACACTTGGCCCAGAGATAGATGCTTAAGCAGGAAATGCAGAGACGGCGCGATGGCCGACTACTTGTCCTATTAAAGGATATAACATTTCACATCAATCTGGTGGACGAAGAGAGGAAGGGGAAAAAAGCAAGACGAAAAAAAAAAACTTCGCATCCCGAGAAGCTAGTGCGGTCCAGAGCAGAGTGGGGGGTGCTATTTTGGGGAGGACGAGATGGGCATTTTGGGCGCTGTCTTGCGTTCGCTAACGTGGTTGTTTCCGTAGCGACCCCCGACGTCACAAGTCTCCACTGCAGCTCTCCCGCAAAACAGAGGCGCTTCTGAACAGGGTCCCGTCCCACGCTTATCTCAGTAGCTCACCCGTGGTTTGTCGCAAACCAACCGTTCTGCTCGTCTGTGTTGATCCGTTCCGCGTGCGGTTGTGCAAGTGTGTGTGCTGCATCGCCAGATTACACAAGACTGTTCGCTCCTTTCCCTCTCCCCTTTTTTAGCCTCAAACCTTGGCCTTATCGATATCTCCACGTGCGAGCGCATCCAGACTTGTCCCAATCGCTAAGGCATCGAAACATGTCGACAACGCAGAGACGAGTTGCCGCCCAGACGACCGACGCTGGGGACGACGATCTAGCCCCGGTCTCGGCCCCAGTTGCAGTGGGAGCTGGTGCTGATAATGTCGCCGCCCCCATCGAGGAGAAGCAGCAGCAGCTCACGCCTTCGCCGGCTCGACGCTCTGCGCTGCCAGCTGTGGTACAGTTCCCTCTGGCCACTGTCCTCAGCTTCGTGATGGCGAGTTTGGGGTACAGCTTGTTAGCTGAGGTGACCAAGGGAGAACTCGCCAGCGTCAGTCGCAGTCAGGACAATCTGACAGAGGTGGGCTTGTTAGCGGGATGGAGAGTGTAAGTGTAACTTGGAGAAGACTGTGTGCTTTATTTAGCTCGGCAAGAGACTGACAGACTGGCCTGGACAGAGTCGAGCTCGCTGTAGGGTGGTTTGGCAAGCTTGATAGCTTGGATGTCGCCATGTTGGATCTGTTGTCGCATGGCCCTCACGTCAGTTTACCCCGCCTCCAAGCAGCTCCGTGGTGCAAAGGGAGATGCTAACGCTGCAGACAGTTTTATCTCCTCTCGACGTTCTACGGCCTGAGCTACTCGACAGCCCTCTTGGCTCTGTTGATTGACATCATCTCCGTCGCCGTTCCCTTCTTTCTGCTCCGCCCACTCTCCGCCGTCCACACACCCTCAGCCGCGGCTAAGCTCCCTAACCGCGAGCTTCTTGACGTGGCGCTTCAGCTGTACACTACTGCACTGTCGACAGGCATCTACACAGTCGTCTTGGTCCTATCGCTGCGCTTCCTGCTCCCTCGCTTTCTCGTTGTCTACTTTTCTGACCTGCCCACCGTCGAGCCTGCTTATGCCGCCTCGTACGGTGCCATCCTCCCCGTAACGGTCATCTTCGGGGCCGCCGCTAGCACCTTCATCTTTGCGCCTTTCGCGACCACTGGCCATGTCAAGGACGACGACAAGGTTGCAGCCTTCAACCCCATCGAGGCGTCGCTTGGGGAGACAGTGTGGTGGAATGCCTGGGGCTACACAACAAAGACAAAGGTTGTGGTCCGGCGCACGGCGGTGGCCGTAGCCGTATCGGCCATCAATACCTACCTCGCCAGCTCCAAGACGGTGTACGGTGTAGAGCCAGTGGGCGCCGCCGCCTACGCGGGCGTCTGGGCGTTTGCAGCCCTATGCACGGGCGTCGGCCTGCGTGTTGTCGGCGATGGCGTGTGATGATTTGATGCTTCGAGCGCAATCAGCCTTGCGACATAGGCCAAGGGCTGATTGGGGTTGCATTGAAAGCTGGCCAGGGGTTGGGGTCCGGGGGTCCGGGGGTCCGGGTCGGGCGACACGGGAACCACGTCCATGTAAGATGGATGAACCGGGACGAAATGAGTAATGCCCTTGGGCGAAGGGGGCATTGGAAATGACATCAGGGTAAGTCGGTCAGGCCAGGCGGTGTTTTATTTTTTCGATTTGGTTCTTATCTGGTTTGGTCATGCGGTTTTGTCTTATCCTCATGATTGACTCTTGGCTACGCGGGGACGAGGCTTACCGAGGGTTGCCTCCGTAATATGGAGGAGAGGAGTCAGCGCTGGAATGGGGAGGGGGGTAGGCGTCTATACACTTCATTTTTTTTCTTTCCTTATTGTTTTCTCTGTTTCCGTATATAGTTACAAATGTAACATGGCTAATGATACCGAGAGTCTTGCTTGGTCACTGTTCGCCGGCACTGTCAGTGAGGGGGCCGGAATTAGAAACACCATGGAGTTGGAATAATGACCCGAGAGTAATCACGGATCAGTGAGGACGATGACCCATTCATCGATCGATGGTAGGATCACCGAGCCCCCAGGAGCCTGATTCGCCAAGAGAGTGGGGGGGCTTCTAAACAGGCATGCTGGGCGCGCTGTGCATGACCCTGGTCACTTTGGTGTTGATTGCTGTATGATTTTTGGAGACCTGCCTGGCATACCTGGAAATGCCCAAGGCAGCCGCGGATGTGGAGGCTGAGAAAACGAGCCTCGGAAACAGGCGGCGTTTAGAGAGGGAATTAAAGAGAGAATGTGTGTCACGCCGTACAAAGATGTAGATGAAGCCGGTTTGGGCGTTGGCGCGGCATGTTTTGGGACGGGCAAGGGCGAGGTGAAACAAATTTAGAAGTCATTTGCCAAGACCGGACCGGGTGGCTTGCTGAAGGGCGGTTTGCCGTAGGGCTGGGAAAGTGCGGGAGAGTTGCAGTTGTCAGGCGTCTTCATTCGAGCTTCTGGTTTTGCTGGTTGGCTGCGCTGTGAGGTGTGGGTGTCATTGGAGGGGAACATAATTGGGGGGGGGGGGGTTGTCGTGACCGCGCAGACAAACGCCAAAGCGTCACTGGCCCGTTAGAGCAAAAGCACGTCTGCATGCACAACTTTAGCGCGTTGACGGAAGCACGAAGAGAAGTAAAAATAATAATAATAAAAATAAAAGATGGAGTGATACAGCTGCAAGCGCCCCGGGCGAGCTGCGGCTGTGTGTGGAGAGTGGGCCATTTAGACGGAGCAAGACGCCCAACCAGAGGCAACTGGCAGCTGCGCGACATTCAACCCAGGCATCTGGGTCGGGAAAGCATGACACGCAGTAGTAACACTGAATCAGCGAGCAAGAAGTAGAGAGAGGCAGAGTAAGAAAGAGACAGGGAGGGAAAGAAGAGAAAAAAGAAAAAGGACAGGGCAAACGGGCGGCTGACACGCATGGGCTGGTTGTGTCAACGGCAGTCGCATACAAAAACGCTCTGCCTAATCGGGACACCAAGCTTGGTTTGCTTCGCTCGCCCTCACACTACGCAGGATACTGAACTGCGCCTCTCCGTAGCCAAGAATCCCTGCCGCGCTCGTCGCAAACCTAGTTTCCACCCGTTCCCCGTTTCTGCCCCGTCCTGCGCTAGCCAGGCGCACATCCGCCAGGCAATGAAAGCTCTCACCGGCAAGCAGGACTTACAAGGACTCACGGCCAGCAAGGCGAGCGGTGCGACCACACAGCCAACGCCCCCCTTCCCCCATCAAGCCAACCCAAGTAAGGCATCCGAGCCAAGAAACTATCAGTCCGGGGGGGAGGGGGCTCAGGTCCGTCTCTTGTGGTGCAATTGGGCGCGCTCTCCACCGGCTATGCCTCGCTTGTGTGGGTGAGGTGTAGTCTTTGTGTGTGTGGTGGGCGTAGGCCTAGACTCAAGCGCGAGGTGATGGGTGTAAGTGTATGCCGAGGCTGCCTTGCCCTCGTTCCCTTCGAGTCCCACCAAGATGCTTTTTCTCAAGCTTGGAGAGCTCTCTGGCGCCTGGAGCAAGTTCACCGATGCGGAATTGGACTCAAAATGGGGTCGAAGAGGGGGGCTACCGGAGCTGAACATACAACCGCCTTGTCTTGGAACCGGCTCCATCATCAAAAACTTGGCTCGGGGCTCCAGAATTTCTTTTTCCTCTTCTTCCAAAGTGGAAAGCTCCACGAGTGAGGTATCCGCAAGCAGGCCCGTTGAACCGTCTCCCCTTGACCTCGCCTCGTTTATTGTTCGTGCAGACAGTGCCTCTGCATGTTCCCTGGCGTAGCGACAAGGTGAATGGTCTCGTGCCTATCGATGTGAGTAATGTGTGGCCTTGGTTTCGAGATGAGCCTTACGGCTGAGCTACTGCAGTCCGCATCCATGAACCAGGGCCGTTGCTGCCATGGGACATGATTGAAGTATAAGACGAACTGTGTCTCCCGAGATATCAATTTGCATTCATCACTCAAAGATATTCAAACCAACACCAGTTCACTGTGAACCAACATACGAACCAACAGCTCTTTAAAAACTAATCTCGCTTCTGAGACTATTCATACCATCAATATGTCTTACTATTACACTCCAAGCGCCCCAGCCTTTACTCGAACTAGAAGTATTCGAAGTGACCAACAGATCGACCTGCAGGGACCCATTGAAGTTGTTGGGTCTGTCAAGTCTGGCAGCCACATCAACCTCATGGGAGAGGTTGTTGTCACAGAAAAGGTTGATGCCTACGGCGACATTGGCATGAGTGGCAGCGTGCGGTGCGAGTAAGTTGCAGCCAAGAGTCCTCATCTCCAAAGACGATGCGCTGACTCGGGGGGTTTCTAGCGGAAAGATCAAGGCTTACGGAAACATTACTGTTGCCGGATATCTTGTTGCCAAGTGAGCATTCACCAAATCCTCCTTCTCGGGTTAAAAAAGGAGCCGCAGCTGACATGATTACAGTGATAAGATCAAGGGAACGGGAAAGCTCAAGCTTGACGGAACCATGGAGGCAACAGACTTGGAGATTTACGGGAATGTTAGCATCACTGGTTATCTGTACGGATTACGCAACCCTCTCGACATGCTGGAGATTACGTGCTGACCCTGTGACGTTTAGAAAATGCAGAAAGTTGGTTGTCTATGGGTCGCTGACGCTCATCGGCCGCGACTCTAGCTATTACGCGGCCGAGTCCGAGCAGATCGCGGGCGCCGTGGTGATGAGGGAGCAAGCTGCAGACTGGGACTGGTAACTTGGCATTGACACTGGTTTAATGCATCTTTTTTTGTGGGGGAAATTAGCAAGGCATTGTTGGGTCTCGACGAGGCAGATTGGCTGTATCTCTTTTCATTGACCGCGGGCGGGCATGATTTGTGAGACCATTGTATTACGAACAAGGGCGGGAAATGTTAGATTAGCACAGGAGAGACGGCGTCATGGCACGATAGAATGGGGCTGTTTGATTGTACTGTACAGCAAGAATGACAAGATATTTGGAAAGGAACACGGCCTCTTCTTACACCCTGAAACACCCGACACGAATTGTAGTATCCACCTCCGGGCTGAATCTCGACGATATGACGATGCGGGGAGCCTACGGCGCTTTTGGGGGCCGGATCGACTTGGCCATAGTCTAACTCGGCACCCCGGTCGCGACGAGGATTCCGGAGAATTTTCCAGGCACCTAAAAACCATGACAATCTGGATTAAAACAGGCCCGAGCTCTGGCACGCTGACGGGGGGGTGTCTGCTAGAACGTCCTGGAGCACGCGCGAGGACTAACAACGGAGATGGTTGCCAGGTTTGGGCGAGGCGACGTCCAACTCTGCCCCTCAGGACGATACCAAGGACCCAGGATCGCAATCGAAATTGCAATGGCACGGCCGCGACAATATCTAGTAAGAGTAGGACTCAATTATCTTGGTTTCTATTTTTTTTCTTCTTTTTCTCTCTCTCTTTTCCTTGTTTCAACCGATGACGATTATGGATGGTCACATGGCGCGCTGTTGAAATCGGATGACGGCAAGCCCAACCACCACCCCCCGAGCGTGATCTTCAGCTGCCGCATGGATCATCTTCACACGACTGCGGCTGTGAATGAATAGTCTGGTGCCCCAGGGTAGCATTGAACGACGCGGGTAAGGCTTTACATCGAGACCGCCATCAACCAAGAATAAAAAAAAGATGGTGTTGTAAAAAAAAAAAAAATTGTGGACAACAGCGTCGTATTGGTCGGTTGAAGAGTCATCAGAGTGCAGCTCTATGCAAGCTGACCTATTCCGTCACATGACCGGGCATGCTGCCTTCGGAGCTCCCAGCACTACATGCAACGGCATCCGGTGTTATCCATGACTCAAGAGGGAATGTTCTCTATATTGCGATGCCGTTGCATTAATACGCACGTGGCTCTGCTGCGCAACATGGTGTAACTTGCGAGGCCATCATTGGCTTCTACCATGTCAAACATTGGTGTGCCACGCTTTCAAATGCCTGCCTAGCACAGAGACAAGGGATGAAGCCCAGCAGAACACGAACGAGCGGCGCAAGAGAGCATCAATACGAGATCAGTAGCGTAGCACTGCGTGCTTATTCAAGTTTGTTATTACTTCCTCTTTGTTTATTATGCAGCTTGGCTCAAGGATGGAAACCTCCGAGAGGATGACAAACTAACTCCCGGGCTGAGGAGCCATGCCCAATACAAACTTTGGTAATATTTGGTAGCGCTGCGCGTTGAAAAGTTAGAACAGCCTCTTGGCCGCCAACTAATAGTCATTTTTAGCATTCTTATAGAATATCGACACGAATTTGTGTCCGTCGCCGTGCGATGAGGCATGGGCATGAGGCGTCTGGGATCAGATTCTCGACAAGCTCTTCTCCGCGCCAGCCTACAGGATGCCAGTCGCAGTGAAATAACAAAGGTACCTTTATAGGAAAATGGGACCAAAAATCCTCCCACCAAGCGAACCCGACGAGAAGCAGTCTTGTTGAAGTTTTCAACTAGCAAAATTACTCTCTCGGCCCAGAGCCTCATGGAGCGGCAAGAAGGCCATGCACCAAGCAGCCGAGTTTTGTGGTTATGGCCACGCAGAATGACTCATCAAGTCAGGTCAGTGACTAAATTTGCAAAGCTACTAGAGAGTAGTATCTTTGGACACTCAGCAATGAACTCTCGTTTCTGAGTGTCGGAGCGATGCACGCTGCTGCAACGCAACACCCAAAGGATCTCACAGTCTCCTTCTTTTCAGACTCAGCAGTTGGTGCTTGAAATATTTCGTGCTAATTGTGCCGCATTGTATGCTATAATTTTTCAGCCAAGGGAAATCGGGTTTATTTTGCCTACTATCAGAGTTGTGGCGCATCATTGGTTAGGTTCTTCGGAACGCCCAAGGCTGCGATGTTGGGTTGGTTCAGATTCGACTTAATCACTTGCATATTGTGCAAGGAAAAAAAACACTGGAGCATTTCCCCACTGAGCTAAGGTTGCATATCGCAAGCCGATCTAGTAGCGCAAGAAGCTATGGCCTCGACAATGAAATTGAGCTAAATGTAAGAGCTTTGGTCTCAAGGGCTTATGGATCGCAGATGCAGCAAGCTGAGTAATGTTATCAAATAAACCACAATGCCCCATGCCAATTCAATCGAGGTTGTCATCAGCCTCAGTGCGATAAAATGGTCAATAGACTGGTGGATGTATTCTGGCCTTGTGGTAAGAAGATGCTTCAACTTTTGGTCAATCAATGAGCCCTTCTCTCATCCCGCCGTTAGGGCTCTAGCTTTGACCCGCTCTCAGCCACTACCTTCTCGATTCGCTTGTGTGTTGATTGAACCTGCAGGGAACCAGGCAGATGCGCCGAGTTTGACCGTGTGAGAAACTCTTCATGCTAAGGCGTGTTCCACCTAGAAGTTGGTGAAGAAAAGCTAAGCAGAAAAAAAGGAACCATGGGTATAATCGAATTTTACGCAGAATCAAGGACGGATCAATAACATCATTTAATACCGTGCATTGTCTGTGTGTACTTTGTTGTGACAACAGGGCTCTTGATCGAGGCCAAATGTTTCATGTCGAATCATTGATGAAACCAAAGTCCAGGGTTCCCAAACCAATGCATGAGCACTGTACTCATTCCGTAAAGTCACTGACCAACATGCAACTCCACGGTTTTGGGGGATCGGTAAATCCACTTCGTCACATGATTCCCCTCATGTGCGCACGGACCATGCCACACCATCCCAACCTGTATACCTAAGCGCAAGCTGTGAACGCGCCGCAAGAGAACGCGCCTCAGCAGCACAAGCGGCGCGCCGCTCACGTCGCACCTCGAATTGCACTTTGTTATACACATGATTTAGCCACTCGTTGCGCCGCGCGGCACTGCAGGGCTGAAAGATGACAGCGAATATGATGGCGGTTCCCGACACCCCCAGCATCGCCGAGGAAGCGACCGCACCACCACCACCACCACCACCACCACCAACACTGCCAGCTGGAGCAGAAAGCCAAGCCGATACCGTCATGGAACCAGCCTCACCCAAGAACCAGTCCTTGATGGCGCACTCCAACCCCAAGTCGCTGGGGAACAGCCTCGCGTCGCTCGACTCTCGCGCAGACCCGGATGCGCAGACCACCGTCACCGATTTCCTCGACTTTACCGAGTACCTGCCCTCCGACGTTGTGCGCTCCCTGACCCTTATCGGGCAGCTAGATCAAAACTACTCAAATGCCTCCAGCAAGGTTAACGACTTGACGACACTCTGGGGTCAGCTGCCCAGCCTCCCCGCTGATGAACGCCCCGCGCCTGTTCAGCTCCGAGCTAACATCTCGGAACACCTCGAACAAGCCCTGAGCTCCCGAACCTTTGCCCACTCTGAGGCTGAGAGGATGGCCGAAAATGTCACCAGGCACTATAACAAGGCCAAGGTTTTGCTATCAAAGCTGCAGGCTATGCTGGAGAATTATCCCAAAGATGAACCGACAAGTCCGGCAGTTCCCAAGTCGCCACAGAATGTGCGGGCCAAGGTCGGAGTCAGAGCCGGGGGCGAGGGAGGACAAAAGACCAAAAGACAACAAGTTCCTCGGATCATAGTCCCAGGTGAAGTTCTTGCGCCATATGATCTCGAGTACGATACCTTGAGCGATGAGAGTGACGTGAGCTCTGATGAAGAGTCTGATACCCCGGGGCCGAGCCACCGAACACCAATGTCGCAGCCACGAATCAAGATTGTCAGTAATAAACCTCAAAAGACACCAAGCCGTCTTGCGCGCCCCGTTTCATATCCGACGCCAGCTCTAAGCGCAGCCGCCGCTGCCAATGCTGCGGCACTACTGAACCCACCACCTGAAAATGCAGTCATAGGAAGTCCCGATGCGCCATGGCTGCAGCTCACACAGTATGAACTGGCCAAGCTGCGAAAGCGTATGAAGAAGAACGCGACATGGACGCCCAGTGAGACTATGATTGCCAGGGAACTCAAGGCTCTGGGTCGCGGACCAGATGCATACCGGGAAGCCAAGAAGAAGGCAGAGGATGAAGGCAAATCCTTTTCGCCAACTGTTCCAACCCCTGTCGTTGACGAAGAGTCTGGAACTCACCAGCTCCCAGCCGGGGCGATCAGTGTGGACACATTGGCCGCCGACGACGTCCCTACTAGTAATAGGGGAATGAAATTGAACGAGGCTAAAAAGCTGAAGAGGGAGGCGCTCGCGAAGCAAGCAGCTGAGGAGGCTGAAGAATCCGCAAGGAAGATGGCAGAGGCGGCCAAGCTTCTCCTGGGTAGCAACGGCAACAAACAGGGCGCCTCCGAGCCCCCCAAAGACTCTGCGCAAAAGGGCGGCAAATCCAGAACCACATCACGGTCCACCAAAAGAAAGAGGGATTCGGAACCTGAAGCACCTGCAGAGACGCAGGAACCGGTGGAAACACCCGCATCTCGACCCCAGCCGAAGCGCACGAAGACGGAGACGCCTGTCCCGCCTCCTCAGCATCCTCCTCGCAACCACAGCAAAGTACCAACCCCAGAAAACCCTTCTTCCTCGACATCTTTATCAACACCCGTGGAGCCCACAGCGGTGCCGCATCTTGAAACCCCTGTTCCCATTCCCATCCCACCCCAAGGCTCGTCAATGGCCAGTCGGGCTGCAACATCCCCTACCCCCAGCGCGACTAATACCAACACAGTGACCACTTCCATCCCCGTCAAGCTGCCCCCAGCTGAGACTCCTGTCCCGCTCCCCATCCCAGAGCGACGCAAGTCATCCACTCCGGTGCTGCCGCCGGTTCGAGAGACACCACCGTTCCGTGAAACCACGAGGCGAGAGACGCGCGGCGATGCAGCAAAGCGAACGCAGCAGCCACCGGTGGTCGTCGAACCTCTCCTACCTCCCCTGGTCAGCTCTGACCCTGCCATCAAACAATCATCCTCTCGAGCAGCAACTCCCGGGACCACGCCTGGACCGGAGAGTGGCATGCCGCGCCGACCAAGCTCTCGAGGCAAAGCTATGAGCCAGGAGCCACAGCCCTCGCTAGCCGCTGATCGTCCACGACGCGCAAGCACCGCTCGCAACACACCGGCTCCAGAGTCGCGACCGGCCAAGAGGCCGAAGCGTCCCGCCCCAGGCGTTGTTAGTACCACGAACAGCGGCGGGAGCAGCGCTGTTGGCAAGCGGAAAGCGGCACCGCGGAAGAAGGCGCGAGCCAGGAAAGACAAGAGCGAGGTTGAGATGGAAGAGGTGGATGATGAAGGGAATCCGATTGATCCCAATGAACCACGGTACTGTTGCTGCAACCGAGTGAGCTTCGGCACCATGATTCAGTGCGACAATGTCGACGTAAGCGCCTCCTCAACTTCAACCAGACGTACCACCAGAAACAAGCAACTAACCATCCAGCAGAACTGTAAGCAAGAATGGTTTCATCTAGAGTGCGTGGGATTGTCAGACATTCCGGCACGGACAACCAAGTGGTATTGCCCCGACTGCCGGGTGCTGCTTAATATTGGTGAAAAGGGCGAGGTTAGTGCTCGGGGCGTAAAGATGTAATAAATGGGTCCATCATTGGCGAGGGTACAGGAGTTTGAGGTGCATGATATCCCCAGGGAGTTTAAAGGGTATGCTTGTCCATGATTCATCTTGGGAGGATGGTAGTACGGGATGACTGTATGGGATGATTGTGTGATTTGGGTCAAATTGGATGGTAGTTGAAAGGGATACCCTTGATTATGTGCCAAATATGATTTCGTTGCTGGAATACGCAATGCAAGCTGGGTCATGGCGATGCATTTATTGGTCTGAAGCGGTGGTAACTTGCGCCTCTTACTTGTCTCATCTTGGACATTACCGCCTGCAGCGTTGCTTGCTTGATCAGCTCTATCCCTATCGAGAAAAAAAAAGGCTACAGCAAGGGTCCTGTCCAGGGTATCAGATCTCCCAAGGAATGATCCACTGGATCGGCATTGCGTTCTACGGTATGATGGGTAGTATCAACAGATATGGCAATGAACGAGCCTTCGCATGCACCCTGGGTTTTGCACTAGTTTGTGCGCAGGCAACCATGGTTACACTTGTGATGCCCGTATCGCTCCTAGTTGGTGGAGGGAATTGCTAAGTTGGGTTCATGTGCCGCCCCCTCTCAATGACAGCTCAACTGCCCCCACCAGCCGGTTTGGCTCAACTTCTCGTTCCATCCAGACAGTCTTGTTCTTCCAAAGAAAAAAAGAAAAAATATATATTATCCTTAATAACTTACTCAATGGAGCAGCTGGCGACCTTTTCCCTTCCATTTCACCCCCGGGTTCAGGGTGGGCACGATGTCATGATGAGCGATACAGCAGTGGTGGATAATGTCCCGAGCACGTACAAGCCCCAATACCCGGAGCCGTTTCTTGGAGTAGAGGCCGGCTTGCGCAACTTCTTCACGGAATTTTTCCAACTATCTGATAATCTGAGAGAAAACGAGCGATGGGTCCAGTCATTCACGGAAGACGCACAGGTCCAAATGGGTGGTGACAGAGCGAGGGGGACCGAGGGTGAGCACGAACTGCACTCTTGAGCCTGAAGTGCTGTCGAAGAGGGGTAGCAGCCCAACTAACACCATCATGACTTGACAGAAATCCGCGCGCTTCGAGGCCGAATGTGGACCATGGTGCAGGATCGGAGGCACACCGTTTTCAAGGTGTTCCCCGGTCAGTTTCCCGGGACACAGGGCGGGCCAGAGTGCATGCTGCTTGGATCGACCAGCGTCAGAACCCGGGACGGGAGGACATTCGGGGCGTCTTGGTCGGCGCACGCAGCGCTGAGGAGAGTGAATGGGGAGTGGAGGTTTGGGCGGTACCAGGTGTGGGCGCAAAACGATTACTAGCACTGCCGGCAACCGGGTCGTGTTTTTGTCAACCAGCTCCATTAGGCCGCAAAGATCAGAGTGTGAAGCCGCCCTGCAAAGGAAGCATCGTGTGTCTCGTTCCGTGGTGTCGGAGATGGTCGGGGCTGGTGACGGCAGATCGGGTCTGTACGTCATTGCCGGGGTGCGGGTGTCGATGCGGGGCGCAGCGACTGTCTGCTAAAGATGGGCATGCGGTGCGGGGGCATCCGATGGAGGTCCGATCAGCCGTCGAATGAAGAGGAGCTTGGTTACCACGCTGGTTCGACAAAGGCGGGCGCAGGGGGGGGGGGAGAGGGGACGAGAAGGGAACGAGGGAATAGGACAGCTCCATTCCCGTGGCTGGGTTAACAACACCCGGGGGTTGACAGGGCCGGCCGATGATCCCTTTGGGTCAACGGACAACAACGGCGCTTGAGTCTTCCATGTGGCTGCCCACGTCCCGTCAAGAGATTGCGGGTGATGGCCGGGTGCCACGGGTAGATGAGTATGGAACTGTTTTCTATTCACGGCAGAGTTTGCGCTTCCATTATCATGGCCCAGTTCTTATCAATGACGACTGCATCTCTCTTTTCCCGCAACATGAGAGGCCAGGCCAAGCCAAGGAAAGACGAATGAATGGTGTTGGAGCCATGGCTCACCTGACCCACGGTCACGGTGCACACTTGGAGCATCAGGTGGCCAGGGACGAGATGATGGGTGGATGGAATCTTGAAAGGGCAACCTGGATTCGGACACAGGCGCTACGGCTCTACTCTAAACTGAGTAAGTTACCCTCCATTTCCATGCGTGTCGACCGGAAGTAGGCTCAGCTAGGGCCGTCGAAAACGGTCGGCGCCTCGATGTCCATGCTCCGACCTTGGGAGGAGGAGGAGGAGGGGGGGCTTTTGGCTCTATCTATCTACGCAAATTAAGGTGGGCGTGTGGTTCATGTCATGCACTAGGCGATAAACCCCATGGCTGGCTCATGCTGTACGGCGGTGGCCTTGAAAGGAAGCAGATAGAAAGAGGCCGACAGCGGGGGAGACAGCAAGAGTCAAAGACCCCGTTTGTCACGCACTCAGTTCCGGTCTCTTCCACCACTTCAAAACCCTCGCCCCCGCTTACAGCAAGCACCCGGACGTGTAAATGTCCCCGAGGCGACGAGAGGTGACGCTGGCTGGTGCTGGGCCATGGATTGGCATGCGCCCTTGCCGCCTGGTGCCGGTGCGCAATGTCCTGCCCGATTCGTGAGCATTTCGATAGTGTTTTGTTTAATGCCCACTGGGGGAGGGGGGGGACCGAGATTGGAACGAAGTTGAGCCGTTTTTGGCTTCAATGTGCCTGGCATGAGGGATGCGGGCTGGCTGAGCTTGGTTTGGGGATGCTAAACTGTGTGTGCAGATCCGGCTCGTCTTGACGCTGCGTGCTGCTGCGTCGTCCCTGGCTTGGCCTGACCTGGCTGCTGTTATTCTTGGAAATGGCAAAAAAAAAAAAACAAGTAAGAGAAAGTAAACAATGCAATGGGCTGCTGTCACTTGCTCCGTCAGAATGATGATGTTGACTTGACCCCGCCGCTTCACCATTGCCTCATGCCTCCGTCTCCTCCCCCCCTTCGCCTTCGTCATACCTTCACCTCGCCAGGTCCAGGGAGTGAGGCGACTGACGCCTAGGTACCAACTGTTATCGACTGGCCCGCCGCGTTATCGCTCCACGCACACCCCCCTGGGGCCTTCTCCCTTCCCCCCATCCTCTCAGCCGACCGCCGTCCCTCCCCACTGTAGCACCTCATCCCCAGCACCCGAGAGCCCACTGAGCCACCTGCCTGCTAGTGTCATCCAGGCCGCTCCAGCGGCGCATGTGGCCCCCCTGCCACGGTGGCCGGGAGAGTCGCTGGCAGGTACCTTGTGGCCGGTGACTGGAGCTGTCTCCTTGCTTCCCCCCTCACGCCAGGCCACCGCCCACGTTCGCCAGCTGCCGCCAGTTACACGGAGGTACCCCAGCACCTCTCTGGCTCCCTGGTGGGTAGCTTCCCTGCACTCCCGCAGCGCACCCCAGCCTGTCCCCCAGCCCAGGTTCTATGGGTACCTACGTCTACATCATCGCATCCCGCGCCCGCGCCGCGCCTCGGGCTAGTAAGGGCCAGCGGTCCCCTCCAGCTCTCAACACTCCCCCCCGTCGCCTCGCATCCCATTCATTGCTCTTCAACATCATCTCAAGACTGTGCACGACTATACGATACCAAGCTTCAAACCAGCGTCTTTCTCTTTCTCTAGATCCATCTTCATTGTTATTTCCTTCATCACAACCAATAGACAACCCCGCGACGAAGCTGGCTGCGCCGCTCTCAACAACACACCCCGCTCCTTCGTAACCTGCCTATCGGTACCTCCCACCTCCCTGAGGTGCTAATCAACGGAACCCCTCCGTCCCCTGTGCGATCGCTCGCTCCAGCCATATCAATCAATACCCAGACTCGACTCGAACGCGATACAAATAATACCCTCTGCGTCACATCGACTACCTGAACTGACGCCTGCTCTCCTTTTTATTCTTCGCCCCCCTTTCCCGGATTTTTTTTAATACTGTTTGCACGTTCTGCGGAAACGCGAACGCTTACAGGGGCAGGAAACTGCTCCGAACCGTCACCCAAACACCAGCTGAATGCCCTGTACGTGGTACCTGTCCGATCTTCACCCCTCCCTCCACCTGCTTCCGTGCCGGTCCCTCATCCACCTCGGGTCCATCAGAAGGGGAAGCTAACCATGACTCTTCGAACAACAGCCTCCAAGAAGGACAGGAAGCATGCCAAAGAAAATGGCGGTATCGCCGCTGCCGTGACGAAGCAGACAGCTGGCAAGTTCGCGTGAGTCGACCCCTCGCGGCCTCGCCGCATGACTCTTCCCTTGTCACCCTAGTATAGTAGTACCTTGGCTGAACCCGCCCCAGGAGCTCCAACAATAATACCAATCCCAACGCCAACGCAAGCGCAGGTGGCAGCGGCACGAACAGCAGCAACTCCAAGAGCCCTGCCACCTCGACCGCTTCCTCGCCCCCGGTCGACACGCCAGAGATCAAGCCTTCTGCTGCACCCGACAATGTCAACCCCGCCGTCTCGCCTATGCTGGATGCTTTGTCCACCACACCGGTATCTGCGAGCACGGCACCGAGCATGAACAACGACTGGGCCCGGAACGGCCTGGCCGGCTCGCCTGGCAACCTCATCAACTTGATGGGCGAATCGCCCCCAACGCAGCCCTCGTCCTACGAGGACCCAAGTCGCCTACATCACGGATGGGCCTCTCATGGCCGCTACATGAGCCCTTCGCCAGCTTCTCTTTCACCGCCAACCAACTTTCGACGTCCCCTGAGCTTCCAGATGGAAGCGCAGTATCAATCTCCAGACACTCCGCCTAGTATCTCTGGTGCTGCTCTTCGTCGTGGCTCGGTGAATTCGCCGTTCCCGGGCTCGCGCATGGGCTCCCACCCGCCGCTCCCCCATCAGCCTCAGGCACACTTCTATGGTATCCCCGACATTGATCTTAATGTGAGTTCCAACTCCGGAATTAAGGCTGGAGAGAGGGGCTACTTTTTTGGATTCGATAAACTACCAGAGTGTCCTGGTTTCCCAGCCGGCGCAGGTAATGTCGTCATCACGGGATATGAGGGTGGTCTGGATGTTTACTCCGTGGGAAAGAGGGGCCTTGAGCCTGTCGGTAGTCTAAAGGGCCTGAGGGGAGGCGTCCATCATGCCAAAATCCTCCCTTGGACAGTCGACGGTGACAAAGAATCCCTCTTCCCTCTGGTGGCGATAGTTCTGCACGGTCCTGTTCTGCCTTCGGTCTCGGATGGACAGGACGACACCACAAGCCCCAATCCCGATGGCACTGTCAGCCCTCGATCGGTTCTCTCCCACCAAGATGGCTTCCAAGGGCGACAGACACCGCCGATTGATGCCTATCAAACCTCTGTGGAGATTTACTCGCTCAAGACGAACCAGCCGGTTGATGTGTTGCTCCAAGCGACCAAGATCCCGATCAACCCCGAGATTTCCGTTACGAACCCAATCTTTAGACCTCCCCCGCCAAGTGGCGCATTTACAATCAAGGCAGACGCTGGCACAATTGTCGTGTGCTCGGGTCTTACTGGTGAGTGTTGGGTGTACCTTCAACTATTGGAGGACCAAAATGGTCACCTTTTCACATGCGTTGGCAAGCTCTGGACTGGTCTCCAGCAGAGCTATCGCGGCGAAGTACCCGAGGAAGCTGATAAGGCACGCGCATCGCCCGCTCCGCCTCGGCCAAACCCGCAAACCCCAATTCTCGCCCTCAACGGACGATGGATTGCATACTGTCCCTCGACACCCTCGTCCCAAATCTCACTGAGGGCGCATGTGCCCCTGCCCATCCTGGGCAAGGCTCCAGGCCTGTCGAGCATTACCCCGCCACAGCTCCCTCAGAGCTCTGTGTCGATCGACCTCCCGATCTCGGACAGCGTTGTCAATAAGATCATGCGTGAGACGACCCAGGAACTGATTCAAGGCGCCAAGTGGGTTGGACAGCAAGGCTTACAGGCCTGGAATTCGTACTGGAATAAGTCGTCCAGCCCTCAGTCACAGCCGCAGCAGGCTCGCTCGCCTCCTCAGCACTGGGTGGGCTCCCGGTCCCCTCACAGCGACCCGGCTCAGTTCCCGCCTACGCATGGGTCGTCTGGCCAGGCCATGGCCAAGGAGCCTGGCTTGGTGTCGATTGTCGATGCCGAGACCCTGACTACCTCGTCCACAATTCACCCGCTGACAACATTTGCGACACCGCTGGGATGCAGCTTCCTGTCGTTCAGTCCTTCGTCCCTGTCCTTGTTCACCGCCAGCAGCAAAGGAGACGTTCAAACGGTGTGGGATCTTCTCCGCATCCAGTATACCAGATCGTCGCCGCTGCAGGCTACGGTCACCCCAAACACCAGCACGGGGCCATTGGTTCGACAGGTTGCCCAGTTTTCTCGCATGACCGTCGCACGAATTGTCGACGTTGCCTGGACCGAGGCACAGGGCGAGCGCATTGCGATGGTCACAGAGCGAGGTACTGTCCATCTCCTGGATATGCCATCGAGCGCATTTGTTTGGCCAGCTCCACGCCGCCGCAAGGCCGCCCAGGAGAGCGGTGCCGCAACTCCAGAGCAACCCAACTCTGCGGTATCAATTGCTTCCGGCGCGTTTGGTGCCGCATACCATGCGGCAAAGCCTTTTGTTACACGCCCTCGCCGCAGTAGTGCAAATATCCCGAGTGTAACTGGCAACAGTCTCAAGGACTCGGCAGCTATGGGCGGGCGAGTTATTGCTGCTAGCATCAGCAGTTCGCTAGGTAAAACAGGCTCGGCTATTAACCAGCTTCGGCATACAGGCGAGAACCGCGTGTCCCTGCCACCCAGCCCCAACCTGCCATCTGCTTCATGCGTAGCTTGGATTAGAAGCCGCAGGCACCAGGCGTTGTTCGTGGTCGGAGACGGTCTTGTACGAACGTTTTCCTGCAAGACTCGTCGCTCTTCGGTCCAGCACGGCAGACGAGTAACACGAGCGAGCCGATACCAAGACTTCAACGTGCCGACCCTGCCCAACGATCTCGTGGCACCTGCGGTCCGACAGATGATGGATTTGGGAACGCCGGAGGAGATTCTTGACCTATCAGACCGTGACATGGACGCAGGAAATACGCTGACGCTCAACGCACGCCCACGCATGGCCATGGCGGAGCCGACCATGGAGTCTTCGATCCCTCAGGCCGAGATAGAATCGAGCGCCCCGTATCAGCCTTTCCACACCGACAGAAGGGTCACTCTGTGTGAGTACAGCCGGGGCACGGTAACCCAGTTGGAAGTGGTTTCAGCCATGCTGGCCGAGACCAGTCTGGATGATGATGAACCATCCTCAAAGAAAAAGAAGAAGAAGGGGCAACCCACAGGAACTGGCGCCTCTCGCGAGACGTCAAGCACAGGAGCCTGGGCATTCGGGCAGGAAATCCCCGTCGTCCGGCTCGATCTTGGACTGCCACCGGTGATGGAGGAGGACTTTGGCGGTCCCAATGATCACCTTGCTCTTCCCCAGTCCGCCATGGAACGTGTGATGCAGTACGGGGACGAGGAGCAGATTGTGGTCACGACGCGAAGACGACGAGGGGCTCAAGGTAATGGCACAGGTGAGGACGGGTTCTTTGAAGACGATTGCGAGGTCCTTGATTTTGCGGACCAGCGCGTTTGAGAGGCAGAAGATGGCAGAAGATGGATGAGGCGCTTGTATGGGACTTGGGGATGTGTGCGTATTGCTTGGCTTTACTCTCCTCTCTGGAGTGCCGGGAGATGATTGTTGATTTGCTCAGGCTTCTTTGCAGGCACCTGATTTGTAATTCTGGTGGTTCGTACGAGGCACTGATTGCTTAGTTCATGTTCACTCTTCGATTCTAGGTCCCGTTGGAGTTGTCTGATTCTGGGCTGTTGGACACGTTGCTTGTACGGGGAGACACACACACTCTTTAGGACAGCATTTGTTTAACCGGCCTGAAGGGCCTCATTAAATATAGAAACAGATTAGATACCCATTTCTCTGTAGCCAGCTCTATTTTGAATGTGCCGAGCGACGTATCGGGAGACGTGGTGTGAGTGTCCTTTCACCAGTCGATCGAGGTCTGAGGCTTGATTACATGTCGGTTCTTCCTGGGTCGAGCATGCCAGGGCCGCAACAATGGATAATATATGGTACATTTACCGACACTCATGACGGCCTAGTTCTTCTTCTTGGCGGCAGCCTTGGCAGCCTTCTTTCTGTTGCTTCGGATCATGACCATGCCAAGGAAGGATCCCACAACGGCGGAACCCAGGAGGATGATGATGACAGGAATGCGGATGGCCCAGACACGTGGAGGGAAGAAGTTCTGGAGCTGGTGGTCGGAATCGACAAAGGGCTATGCGCATGGTCAACGAATGCGACAAGAGGTGGCCAGGGCAATTGCGCGCGCAAAGTCGGGAGATGTGGTCGCATGCCGGTGTAGTATACCAGGGGACTGCCAACGTACCATGAGAAGTGTCCAGATGGTATAGTAGAGGAAGACGACGGAGGCGGCCACGAGCATGGCGAGGCCGACGAGTTTGTCCAACTGCAACAATATCAGTCAGCCGGGTTGATCATGAGGACAGGCCTGGTAACCGAGGGGCTTATCCAAGACGGAGCGCGGGGAGGAGGCAGCTGGTCTGCAGAGGAAGGGGAGGGAGCAATCGAGGGATAATGGGGTTGCTTTTACCATTGTCAAGAGTGTGCGAGGCGAGTGATTGTGTGTGCCGAGAGTGCAAAGAGGTGGAGGAAAGGAGCGTGGGTTGCGGCGAGGATGGGTTGATGTTTCGAACAGACTGTACAAGACCAAGGGTACCCTCCAGCCTGGCCAAAATTATTGGGACGCGGGTTTGGCTCAGGAGGTGCTACGTGTAGGGAGCTGCAAGCGCGCCCCTCCTGCATTGGGCGCCACATCTTTGCGCCACAGGTGATGCGATTTTGAGGCGCAGTCTGGATTTTGCTTAGAATGTTGATTTATGCAAGTTTGTGAAGCATTTAATGAGTTTTCAATAATTCGCTCTGTGATTCTCTTGCCATATTGCACGCAGAGCGTGTTATTTTCTGTTTCTAATAAACCGATTTTCTGCTGAGTCCGTAGTAGATACATGATGGGGTTTGATTGTCAGTTCCCCAAGTTGGCATCCTGTGTGGCTGGTGTAATAACTGTGCCACATATACGCCACATCTAAGCAGCTGAGCTGTGGCATCTATTGTCCGTGCAACCAACTTTTTTTCCTTCCTGTCGCCTGGTCTACTGCCTGTTCGCGAACACCAGCCTCAAGCTATTACCATTAGCGACGGTGGGCAATGATGGTTTTGGCTGCCTCGACGACAACATAACCACTCCGCCGTCATCGATTTACACCATCAGCGCCGATAACTCATCACAATGATGGCTTCCGCCGAGGTTGACATCCCCCGTCGCGGGCGCGACCGCGGCGCTCAGCGCGAAGGCGACTCGTACCGCCCCGCCAAGGCAGCGCGCTCTCGCTCACGAACGCCTCCTCCTGCCGCTCCGGTCGCCCCCGTTCGCACCGAGGAGGAGAAGCAGGCTGCTGCAAAGGCCGAATATGAGAAGCTGCTGACGATGCGATCCGGCGGTACCTACATTCCCCCGGCTCGCCTGCGCGCCCTCCAGGCCCAGATTACGGACAAGACGAGCAAGGAGTATCAGCGCATGGCTTGGGAGGCGCTCAAGAAGAGCATCAACGGTCTCATCAACAAAGTCAACACTGCCAACATCAAGCACATTGTTCCTGAGCTATTTGGTGAGAATCTGATCCGTGGTCGTGGTCTCTTCTGCCGCTCCATCATGAAGGCGCAGGCGGCCAGTTTGCCCTTCACTCCCATCTACGCTGCCATGGCCGCCATTGTCAACACCAAGCTGCCTCAGGTGGGTGAGCTGCTCATCAAGCGACTCGTCATGCAGTTCCGCAAGGGCTTCAAGCGAAACGACAAGGCCGTGTGCCTCTCCTCGACGACCTTCCTCGCCCACCTCATCAACCAGCAGGTCCAGTACGAGATGCTGGCTGGCCAGATCCTTCTCCTGCTCCTGCACAAGCCTACCGATGACGGTGTTGAAATCGCGGTCGGGTTCTGCCGCGAGGTTGGGCAATACCTGGAGGATATGCAGCCATCCATTGCCATGGCGGTTTTTGATCAGTTCCGAAACATTCTCCACGAGGCCGACATCGATAAGCGAACACAGTACATGATCGAGGTTTTGTTTCAGGTGCGCAAGGACAAGTTCAAGGACAACCCGGCGGTGAAGGAGGAGCTGGACCTTGTTGAAGAGGAGGACCAGATTACCCACAAGGTCGAGCTTGACGGAGAACTCGATGTAGAAGACAGGTTGAACATCTTTAAGTTTGACCCTGAGTGGGAGGAGAATGAGGAGCGTTACAAAAAGCTCAAGGCCGAGATCCTTGGCGAGGGTAGCGACTATGAGGACGACGATGACGATGACGACGAGAGCTCCGAAGAGGAGGAGGAGGACCAGGAAACCAAGGCAATGGAGATCAAGGACCAGTCCAACGCTGACTTGGTCAACCTGCGACGAACCATCTACCTCACCATCATGTCCAGCGCAGATCCCGAGGAAGCTGTTCACAAGCTGATGAAGATCAATTTGCCAGCGGGACAAGAACCAGAGCTCCCATCTATGATTGTGGAGTGTTGTTCTCAGGAGAAGACGTACACGAAATTCTTCGGCTTAATCGGCGAGCGCTTTTCCAAGATCAACCGCCTCTGGTGCGACCTCTTTGAACAGGCCTTTGCTAAGTACTACGACACTATCCACCGCTACGAAAACAACAAGCTGCGCAACATTGCAATGCTTTTCGGCCACATGTTTGCGTCGGATGCTCTGGGTTGGCATTGCCTCTCCGTCATCCATCTCAACGAAGATGAGACGACATCCAGCAGCCGTATCTTCATCAAGATTCTCTTCCAAAACATTGCTGAAGAAATCGGCATGCCGAAACTGAGGACGCGAATGACAGATGAGACCCTGAGGCCCAACCTCGAGGGCATATTCCCCAAGGATAACCCTCGCAACATTCGATTCTCCATCAACTACTTTACCAGCATCGGTATGGGTGCTCTCACCGAAGAAATGCGAGAGTATCTCCAGAACATGCCAAAGCCCGCCCTTCCCGCTCCCCCGGCCGCTGATTCAGACTCTGACTCAGTGTCAAGCTACTCTTCCTACACTGGCTCATCTTATTCTCGGTCGCGATCACGATCACGAACGCCCCGAAAGGATGGCGGTCGTGGAAGATCCATGTCGCGAACTCCCTCGCGAAGAGGGCGTGCCCGCTCTTACAGCTCATCACGATCTGGGTCGAGACCAAGATCCTACTCTAGGTCCGTTTCCGACCGTGGACGTGGTGGCTCTTACTCAGCCAGCCCTCGACGACGTCGCTACAGCAGCGGCAGCGCTTCGAGGTCTCCGGCAGCCCGCGGCGGACGTGGACGGTCGCGAAGCGCATCGTATTCCTCTCGAAGTCGATCGCGCACTCCCCCGCCCCGACGAGGTCGCGCTCGCAGTGCATCCTATGACTCGCAGAGTCGATCACCCTCGCCAGCTCCCAAGAACCGGCGCGTGCGATCGCGAAGTGGTTCGTACGATTCTCAGAGCCGATCACCATCTCCTGTCAGGGGGCGGGATAAATCTCCCGTTGAGGCTCCTCGACGTGGGCGAGCTGGCCCAGGCCCAGGCTCAGGCCCTGGCCCACAGCGACGAAACAGTTCTTCTGTCAGCAGTGGCCCTCGAAGCAAGCCCAAAGAGTACAGTCGCTCACCATCATATGACTCACGGTCTCCACCGCCGGCCAGAAATGGCGGACGGCGAGACTCTTACTCGCGTTCACGAAGTCCGTCGGCTCGCGGGGACAGAAAGTCACCAAGCCCCGTGCCCGCAAAGAGGAGACGGTACAGTGACAGCGTGTCGCGATCGCCGCCCCCAGTGAAACGCGGCCGACGGAGCAGCTAGGTGCTTTACACGGTATATGATAGAAGGGAGCGCTCAGGGGGTCGGGAATGGCATGTTATTTACCTTACCTAGATTGGGTCTGTTGGGCAATAGTGGGAGTTTGTAATACCAGCGAGGATTTGACAAAATAAAGACGAAAAGCTGTTTATGCCCATTTATTTTGGTTTCTTCGTGACGTCTCACACCTCCAACACCCGTCTTTCCATTCTAGATGACCTGTGAAATGTGTTTGCGCCATGATATGGCAGGAGGTGCTCAAAGGGATGTTGAAATGTTGGTCGAGGTATTCGCCGTTTGATGTAAAATGCGTCGGCGCAGATGTGGATGAAGTCTCTTTCGTTATGTATGTAAATTGGGGCTTCCAACGTCAAGCTAGAAAGCAATTTGGCGCAGTGGAAGCGCGCCGGGCTCATAACCCGGAGGTCGCACGATCGAAACGTGCAATTGCTAGCACATCTTTTTTTGGCGCGTGTGTCTATTCTTTTTTTTATTTTTAAATTCCCTTCTATTTTGTTTGTTCTCTTTACTTGTGAGTTTTTTGTTGTTTCTCGCAGCCATTGGAGCCGTGGTGAGAGGAGGGGGGGAGGAGGGGGTAACGAGCAGCGTCTACTCGAGACAAGACATCAATAATTACGCAAGCGTGACGATAACGGCCTCCCGCAGGCAGCGTGGGCTATCGATTGGATGCCTAATCTGCTAGCTCGCCAAAGTGCTGCAGCGTGGACCAAAGGCAGGGTTGAGAATGGCCCTGTTCTCCGTTGGTTGCCATCTGTTTCACCTTGGCGGGTGTGGTTGGCCTCCCGCATGGGTAGCGCCTATAAAAAAAAATAGATGAGCATCAACACTCGATGCAGGACTTCACCCGATGCCACGGCCCCATAACAAAATGAGCGTGATTCCCGTTCTCTTTGGAGCCAGTGCTGTTCTCGCGGCTTTCCCGACCAAATTCGTTCTGCGTCAGATTGGATTCGGAACGGCGGGGATCAGGAAAAGTTGGTTTTGTTTCCCGGACAGGCTGCGCCCATGCTGACGATGATCCTGTAGATACGGTTGCTTCGAACGTTCAAAGAAGGATTGGAAATGTTCCGTCTGGGTCCACGTTCTCTCAACTGACGAGCATGGGAGCAACGGGCACCGGGATGATACTCGTGCGCTTTTCCGGCATAGCTTTGGGGATGGCGGCGGCGGTAATTGCGGCATTGTCCTAGGAAACGAGATAGTATATGCAGCTAGCCGAGGGAACTGGGTCTCAAGAGTTGTGGTCTATAATTAGGCGCGCTGGCCTAATGAAGTATGCCTGGCAAGATATGGCCACTTGAAGGTGTAGAAAGAAACGTGGCAGCCGCAGACTTGGACAAAGGCTGCACGTAGAACTAGATCCAGCAGCAAATCGTGTTGTGCTGTCTCATTCAGCAGGTTCCCTCGAGAAATGGATGACCTGTTGGCCCCATTCTCGGCCCAGGCCGTTGGTTGGCTGGTAGGTGGTCAGGCCGGCTGCCGGCTGTCACCCAAAGTGTAGAAAAGGGTGCCATGGCCGCATCCGCATGAGGGGCAGGCTCGCAGCTCAGCATTCACATGTGCACAGCCGACCAATGGTGCGGCGAACTCGGCTTCTTCCTTCAATACTTTCCACTTGCAAAAAGACCAGCCGTGCGCTCGCGTTCTCTCACAAACAAGACTAACACTACCAACTGCAGCAGCAGACCAGAGGCAACAACACCGGCATGGATCCCAACGACAGCGCAGACGATGTGCCCTCAGACTCCCTGTCCATGCCGTCAGAGACGCCCGAGCAAGATGGCGCGCCTGGGCCGCAGGGTCGGGACGCTCAGGGCGGCACCTACTTTGGCCAGGTGAGAGAGGACTGGGCGAGAGAAGGCACCTGATGCAGTTGGCTGATGTATTAATTGCACTCAAGGCTTACGAGTGGGCCAGCGCCCATCCCTACCAGGCTGCGGGCTTTGGAACAGTCGGCGCCATCGCTGTAGCCCCAGCCCTCTTGGCGGGGCCAGCTCTCGCTGCGGCAGGCTTCGGGGCGAACGGTATAATCGCAGGTTCATGTTCCCGCTCGCGAGGCGAAAACAACGGCGGCAACCCCGCACGCGCTCAAAGGCTGACTTTTTCCTTTTGTTTTCGGCATAGGTTCTACTGCAGCAGGTGTGCACAGTGGAATAGGAAGCATCGTAGCGCCCAGCCTGTTCGCGACGCTGCAAAGCGCCGGGGCAGGAGGGTACGGCGTAGCCGCAGTTCACTCTGCCGTCTCTGCGGGAGCCGTGGGAGCAGGAAGTTTCGGGGCATTCTTCTCACGGTGGATGGGCAGGAGAAACAACCAGGGCGGGGAAGGGGAGGCCGCGGAGGACAGCGATGGGGGAGATTCGGACGGCGGAGGCAATGGTGGGCCTGGGGATGGATCTGGGGGCCGGGCTGAAAAGGCCCAGCCTGAGACCCATGACGACGGACCGCAAGGCTATGCTGACAAGGCCGAGGCCGAGGCCAAGGCCAAGAGTGAGGGCACCTCGAACCCTCAGAAAGATCCCAAGGCTCATTTGTAAACTCGCATTGGAAGCACTCACTTGTCAACCCACGATATAGCTTGTCCCGGAGCCGGAGCGGGGCCCAGTTCCGGATGTGGGGCGGGCAGCCGGTGGGAAAATTATGGGGCCCGTTGGCAGGCGTCGGGCAGTGTAAAGAACTATTAGGGGCAGCTGTAGGCAACAAGAAACAATTTCCGCAACAGACGACGATGTAAACATCCCGTTCTCCTGTACCAGATGCATGAACCCGGTAGCAGCCTGGACAGCTGCCCGATGCAGTGGCAAAGCCCGGCTGCATGCAACGCGACCTGCGGTTGGCCCTCTGCTACCAACACTCCGGCGCCTTAATGCATCTGTACCGCTGCTCCTCATCTCAGTATGGCGAACCGCATCCAATGGCTTGGGTCCATCTCCATAAAAGCTGCAATCTCCGCGGGCCTACTGCTCTCACGCTCTCGGCAACTCGCCGTCTTCACCTCGCAGCTTTCGTCCTCCCCTCCTTTTTTCGCTGCATCTCCTCCGCAGCTGCGACTCTGCACGCTCCATCGCTTCAGCACTGCACCCAACATGGCCGCCTCCAAGAAGAAGAGTGCGTCCAAAAAGAAGGCGGCTGCTGAAGCAAGCGGCAACCTGTGCCAGCAGCATGCGAAGAACGGCGCTTGCTTCCAGGGCTCTCCCTCCTCTCCGAACTCGGAGAACAGCCGCGAGGTTCGCGACGAGGGGGTTCCCCTGGAGCCCATAGACGCCTTCTTTGCCCAATACCCAACCTTTGGCTTTCAGCGAAACGCCCCCTTCTGGGACCAGTTCCGCCGCCTGGGGCGGCACATGTCGTGGGGCGGCAGAGAAAACGAGGGAAAGCGGGAGGATGCAAAGGAACGGTTCAAGACGGCCCTGGTGGAGCAGTTCAACTACGCCTACGGCACCGACGACCAAAGCCTCGAGGCCTGGCAGAGACTGTGCCGGATCCTGGGCGCCGGCGAGCCAGCCACGTTGAAGGAGGCCCGAACGGTATGTTGGCATCCATCCGCCTCCCCCCCCCCCCTTTCCGGCGTCACGGACAGCACCGAGGAAATACTGACATGTAGTAATCTTGCCAGCTTGTGCAACGCACGCACGTGAACCTCTGCGACCTGACCGAGCACCCAGTCACGGGCGAGGAGGTCAAGATCTTCCCGTCGGTCCACGCGCTGCGGGCCTACACGATCCGCACGGGTAAGTTTTTCCCGAAGAAGGACGCAAAAGCTGGGGTCCTGCTCAAGAAGCTCCTTCGCGAGATAAGAAACGTCTCGCTGTCAAAACAGCAGCAGAAGAAGCTGCTGTTAGAATACAATGAGCAGCAGCCAGGCCAGAACAGCACCAGCAACAATAACAACAGCAACAGCAACAAGAAGCAGAAGAAGAAAAAGAAGAAGAAGTCGAACCAAGAGCAGCCAAGCAACACCATCAAGCGAAAAGACTCGGGCGTCCACCTGGGTGACTCGTCTTCGCTAAGCGGTGCTGAACACGACCGCTCCGAGGTCGAGAGACCCCTGAAAACCAGAGTGATAGCTACGCCTTTTGTACTGCGCCACTGAGTCAGGTCGATTCATCAGCTCCCTTGCTGCTTTCGCAGGTTCAGACAGCATTCATCGACAAGGTGAAATCTTTCCTGGAATTTCTGCTGCTTTTATTTTGTGTTTCCATCTTCTTGACGAAATCAGCACCACTTGCTTAGTTGTGTCTTCTTGTTGCTACCGAGGAGGCGGGCCGTTCATTCTAGATCAAACCTGCAACCGGCAGGGCCAACGTGTATGGGGCGGCGAATTGCCGCAGATATGGAAGGGAACAATGGCCAAGGAGCTTCAAACAGTCTTGCGCGGTATCAAATGGCGACGGAAGGATGATTGGCTTCTCTTTTTATTTTATTTGTACGAGTAACGATTTCTAGATCCGTTTATATGCAGGACCCCCAGCAACCTAGAATGTCTATAACCTCTATCCATGATCGTTCATCCGTTCAAGTCGGGTATTGCCCCTTTGTCCTTCTATGTATCCACACCACTGCTTAGCCAGCAACGTTCCTCCCCTCATGCCTTGACGTCATCCTTTTTCTCCTCTTCCTTCTTCTCTTCCTTCTCCTTCTCCCCCTCCTTTTTGGCGTCATCCTTGTCCGTGGCGACCTTTTCCCTATCCTTCTTCTTGAGCGAAACGGCTCCCTTCTTCAATGCCTCGCTCGGAAGCGGTCTGATGATTGGCTGGGTAACCCACCAAGGTCGTCCACAGCGTGCCATGGTACCAGCAGAGCTCACGTCCTCTGGCAAGTCTTCACCCTCGCGCGGCGGCACTGCAGCACTTGCACCATCTGTGCGCTCGTATTCCAGCAGGCCTTCAGCGACCTTGCGTTCCACTTCGAGAAGGATGCGCTCATAGGATTCGATATCTCCAGCGCGGCTCCTGGCCAACATATCTCGCACGTCGGTGTGTTTAGAAACAAAGTGCCTCAGGAGGTGAAAGAGGTGAGGCTGTACAGCTCCCATATTGGGCCCTTGGTCTTGCTTCTTTCCCGAAACCTTTCTCTTTTTCGCCGCTGGCTCCTCTTCCGCACCCTCGCTCTCCGTGAGCCAGGCAGCATCATCACCCGGAAGAAACAGCGGTCGCCGTTCCGGGGCTGGACTTCCAATTGCGTGCTCGTAAAGAATATTCATGTACCGGCGGAAGACAGCGTCCACTCTCCAGCCTCCTTTTCCATCTTTTCCTCTCCAGTACTCCCGGCCCTCCTCTCCCACGGAAGGCGGCTTCGCAAAGATCGCTGGGTCGCTCAGGTTGCCCTCGGCGCTCATGATTCCGTCCGCCCCTGTTGCTTCTAAACACCTTTCCAGGTCGCCGTGCTGAAGAATATTACCGTTGGCGAAGATGACCGTCTCGGCTGGCAAGCTGTCTCGCAAGAATCGAATCATCTTCCAATCGGCGAGGCCAGTGAGATGGCCCTTCATCTCTCTTCTCCGCCCGTGAACAGTCAGAATCGAGGCACCTGCACTCAGCACGTTCTTCGCATATGCAAGAGTCTCCTCCTTGGTTTCTAGAATTCTAATTTTGGCCGTTACTGGCACGGGTAGTTCCTTGTGCAGAGTGTTGATCAACCGGAAGATGAGGTCCTGGTCCTCCTGAAGGAATGCGCCATAGTGGCCTTTGCGTGCGATGCCTTGAGGGCAGCCAAGGTTGAGATCCACGGCATCGCAATAGGGGGCAACCTGCTTGGCCGCAGACAGCAAGGCGGCAGGGTCGTTGGCGCAGAACTGCACAAAGAGGGGTCGATCGATGGAGGGGTTGCCATCCAACCAGGGCTTCGAGCTGCCGGCATGGGTGGGTTGAAAGTGTCCCTTTCGATATTTTTCCTCTTCAGAATACAGGCGGGCATGGAACATGGGGGTATAGGCGAGGAGGCTGGATTGTTCAGTTGGGGAGAGGAAGGATCGTGTGAGCATTCGCCAAGCCTACGAGAATCACGGCAGTGAGCACAAGGTTGAAACACGATGCAAGGAGCGAAGGGTTTCATACAAACTCGGACTGATCTACCATTGGAGCTACGATAAACTTTGGGCTGCCGATGCTCTCGTAGAAGGCCCTCCCATGCAATTTGGCTGCCCGCTCCACCGCGGGGTTCTGGTCGTTGTCGGACGTCATGGTGCTTGATCGCCTTGAGAAAAAGGTCGGCTGCGAGAATCGAATGGTCGATCTAGGCCCCGGAACCGACCGGAGCCAGGCTTTACGAACGAAACGCTCCAGGCTGGCGGTACAATGTCAGTTGCATGCGCAACGATCGTCAAGGTCGCCAAACGGTGATGAGCATAATCAGCGGCACGTTACAAAAGAAATGAAAAAAAAAAAAAAAAAAAAAAAAAAAAAAAAAAAAAGGTCCAAACTGCCAGCCACGAGCCTCACCCATAACCGGTAAGTGGATGCAAGGCTGCGTGGCTGCGTGGCTGGAAACGCGGGGATAACGTGGGGGCGTCGCCCAAGGGCCTCATGTGGCGTTCCTTCAGCCTCATCAAGGCCCAAGGATGTACTCATACTTGTACCCATACTTGTACCCATACTTGTCCCTGGTCCCAACCTTGATGTGCCTTGACACAAATAGTGGCGGCCGACCAGGCCAACCGTACCGGGCCCCAATTAGCCCAAATTGGATTCAATTCCCCGATCAGGGGCACTGGCTTGCTTCATTCAACGCCGTTGTCCTAGCAATTAGTCATCCCCTCATCTCATCTCAATTTGAAGCCCGTGTCACGCGGTGCGCAGGTAAATGAGGCCAACCAATATGATTAGTCCAGAGCACGTCCAAGGCAACGCTGGAGCATCTCACTTATTTACTAGTCCGGCTATAGAGACATCCCACAACATAGAAAAAAGATATAGGAAAATGATGAGCATCGAATCGCATCGCCTCCTCCAATCCCAACCAAGCCCATGAGTTCCGTCAGTTCAGAAAACATTCGTCCATCTTGTTCAGCCCGCCCGGTATTCGTCCCGTATAAGAAACTGCCGTGTCCTGTAACAAGTGGCGCCATAACTCCCATCTGACGACAGAACGGCCAGCTCATGGAGACAGCTACCAGCCGCGCCTAGCCACGTCACCTCCCTATCATTAGGCTTGGTAGTGTCCAGCTCCGAGCCCTGGCCCGTCGGGTTTCCCTCTTTCTGTTGAAAAAAAAAAAATTAAATGTATGACTCTTTGGTCTAAATCCACGTGACATGTAGAGAGTGGTAAAGTGACAAACGCCATTGACACCTTACTATGCTGTTCCCTGAACGCCTCAAGCAGTGAGTATGGTCGAATACATGACTTTAGGCCTCGCGGCCTGTCATCAAGGAAATGAAACATGATGTGACAGGATGAGTAGTGTAAGAATATAGGCATTGCCATCATCAGAAAAAGTGCGTGTAAATCTTTGAGGTTTCGTGCACCTCCATCTCCTGTAAACGAATTAGCATCACAATCCTGGAAGTGAGAGCATTACAGCAACTAACCATCTTAAAAGAGTTGAGCTCCTCCTTGATCTGCTGTGCCAGCATAGGAGTGAGCCGGTTGCAAGTAGCAACCTCGCCACGTCGGTCATACTCCTGGCTTGGCCAAGTGTCATAGAAAACGATACGGGGAGAAAATGTCGCATTTCGCTTGACGGTACCATGGGGTGTGTTGGGAGCACTCTTGGAATCCTGGCGCAATCTCAGGGCCGTCATAAAGTAGTCTTCGCTGCCAATAGCAATAGATCCAGTTCTGCGGTGACCCTGGGCTTCATCGTTGGGTGTGCTTGGGGCGCTCGAGTTGGGGGAGTCGTTCATGGCAGGGATACTGGGGAGATCCAGCTCAGGAGATGTATCAGCAGGGCGCGTGGAAGGGCTCGAGGAGCCTGGGCCTGTGGTCTGTCAGTAAAATATCATCAGCGGGATAAATCACGCAACTTACGCTTCAAGATTCCCTTGCGTACAGCTGCGAGAACTTCTGCACGTTCCTTGTCACCTCCAACAATGCTCTTGCGCGAGTTGGAATTGTCCGTGCCAGAGCTTCCCAGGCGCTCGTTGATCTCGGCACCAAGGTTAGTGTCGATAGAGTTGCGCTCGAGGCGTGGGAAGGTGTCTGACGACTTGGGTTCCGCAGTGACATTGACTCGCTGGGTCTCGGCCTCGACTGTGACGATCGACACCTCGGCTTGGCTCGCTTCCGGGATAGGTCCATCAGCAGCAGGGACACCAACCACAGACTTAGGCCTGAAGAGCCCAACCAGGGATCGCGTGCTTTTCTTCATTCCGCGTCCCATCTTACGGATCATGATGGAAGCCGAGGAAGCTGTAGAAGAAATGGAGAGGTTGTCGGTCGAGCCACCAAAGAAACGGCCACCATAGATGCTGTGCCCCAGTCCAGATGCCTCTTGTTGTTCGGCGATCCGGGCCTGCTCCGCATCATAGGCCTCCTCTGCAGTGGGCTCCTTGTGCAACTTTGCAGGCTCGTTCTTGTCTCCATTTTCCGGCTCAGCAGCCTTCTTGAAATCTGCAGCACTGCCAAAAGAAAAGGCACGACGGAGCCTCGATGTCTTGTTCTTGCCCTTGCGCCCTTTCTGATTAATAGCAGCCAGCTGCCTCGCCGCTGGAGACTCTAGGTTGCTTGAAGGTGAAGCGGCGCTCTTATCAGCGACGTCGTTGGCCATGGTAGCGGGCCTGGATAGAGGTGAGGGATTGATTGTGCGCTTGGTCGCATCAGAAGACGAGCCTCGCGCCGGGACGCTCACCGACTTGGCGTGATCTTGCTTGGTTGCAGTTTCGTCAGGAGAGGAGGGGTTGCCGGGGGGAGCCGACCCATTACGGTTGGCAGCCTGCATCAATCCTTGTTAGCAGCGAGACTTGAGCCAGCATGACCCGATTGGGCAATGCATGGGTAGCATGAACTTACCGAAGATGGTCGGGACTGACTACTGCGGCTCGAAACCGCGCTTTCAGAACTGCCGTTACGAGTGTGAGGTGAGGGGTTCGAAACAACTCTGAGGTTTCTCGTGTCCTTTTCTACCGGCCTATCGTTCTTGGGAGGAACGGTGGGTTTGGGTGGTTCAAAAGTTTCTCTAGAGTGCATGCTTCGTCGACGAAACCGTTTTGCATCCTCCGAGTGGGTGGCAGGATACACGTGCATATCATCCTTGGAGGTGCCTGGTACAGCGCCGTAGAAACTGTTTGGGCGGTTAGGTACAGCTGATCGCTGGGGATTTGGCCCATTGTACAACTGCACAGCAGGCAACATCCCGTTGTTACCAGGGAGGCCTGTGCTCTGCGAGCGACCGTGTTGGTTCTGCTGGCTCTGCTGGTTCTGCTGTGTGTTGGCCGTCCGCCTGTACCTATCCGGAGCCGTCTTTGAATGGTTCGAGGAGCCAGATGATTGCTGGGAGGAGCCACTGAGATATGCGGACTGGGGTCGAGGAGCGGGTGCCATGTTTCGGGCAGGAGGTAGCGCAGAATCATCACGGGAACCACTCTGCCCGAGACCCAGGGGAAGGTTCGTCATCGAGGAGCTGTACTGGCGCATGCCATGGCTTGCGTTGGCGTGATAATTTCGGGCGTTCTGTTGGGCGTGAGGTTGCCAAGCCTGTGTTTGGTTCAAGGTTGGGGTGCTCGTGAAAGCGTAGGGTTGAACGGGAACAGTGCTTCCACGATAGCCGGGAGCGCTCACTCCGTAGGGCGATCGAGGGGCCTGGGGGGACCCGGCCATGTATGGGTGGTTGGACTGGCCCTGGTTCTGCATCATGGTTGTTGAGGTTGGTCGTGTCTGGATCATCGTCGTTGTACCAGTCTGCTGAGGATAGTTCTGGACGAGCGCGGCCATAATTCGAATGGAATCCGCTGTCAGGGTGATGAACCGTCAACTAAGACAATCTCTGCAGCACAATTCGTGACTAGATTCTTGTCGTCGTTCGGGGATGTTCGTAGAAACAAAGAACAGTCGTTGGGCAAAATATTATGAAAGGCAAGTCGCAACTACAAAAGCAAACCAAAGTTAGTTCACGATTCGCTCAGCGAAAGGTGGATTGCAATTTCGATTCCTCGCTTGAGCAATTCAAGATATAGGCAGTCAAATCAGAAGTCTTTCAGACAACGCGGAATGTTGCAGTCGAAAGGATTTCCCCTGATGCTTGCAGGTGGAGTCGAGGCTGAGCTGGGACTGACTTTTTTTGTTTTGTTTTGTTTTGGATGATTTATTCGAACAAACACGGAAAGAAAATAGCGATCGTGAAGACGTTGGAGTCCAAGGACGCCAGCGGCCAAAGACAAGAACGAGTGAATGTCAAAAAGGTCGACTCGATTTAGCCGTGGGCAAGTTTCGATTCGACTAGCGACGGTGGTAGAGAGGATTGGATGGGGCGACGATCAAGAGTCACAGCAGACAACTTGAGTATCGACCTAGAGGTGGCAGGACATGGGAAAATCGTCGGCGTTCGATCGAGTGACGGGGAAACGGAAAAGAAAGTATTACGGGCTCGGACAAAATCGAGCACGGCGAGACGACAGACTTCCGGTGATGGATGTTGTCACGGGTTTTTGAAAGGAACAGAGGCAAGTGACAAACGGGTGCAAATGCAACGGGGCAAGACGTTGGAAATGACGAATATGTGCGACGCAATGCAATGCTCACGTTTAGTCAGAGAAATCCGGACGAGTCGGGTTCGGCGTCCAGTGAGGATTTTGGGAATCGTGGAGGTCGAAGAAAGGGGGGCACGGCAGATGGGCTGCAACCAAAAGCAGAAGATACGGGGGCGTCAGGGCGTGAAGGGGGGGCTGAGGCGAGGGAGGACGGAGTAAGGCGATGGCGATGGCGATGTCGTGAGCGAAGGGGAGGAAGGAAAAGGAGAAAGGGGAAAACGAGTAAGAACAATAAGAGGATTGGGAGAGAAGGTGGTGATGGAAAGGCGTGTGGTGTCGGAGACAGCGGTGGTGGTAGGTTTGGGAGAAGAAACGGCCAGGCCCTGACTTGAGTCTCCTGGCCCGGCGCCAGCAACACGTCCCGTCGCCGTGAGTGGCTCTGGGCACAGGCGCACCAAGCAGGGGGAGGGGTACGTACCGCCGTTACCCACCCTTTTCTAGCTGACGCTGGAGGGACGGGAGAGGCACATGTACTGTACCTGTACAGGCGACGGGGCGCGTACCTTAGTCAGAAGGTACTGTACATTCAATGCAATCTGCTTCACGAGGTGCTCCGTCCAGCGACCAGCAGGAGTGGGGCCCGCAAGACACCGCCTTAGACATCCACCAGTCAATGGCTCGCTCGCCCCCTAAACCGTCTGCTGGGTAGTGGGGCGACCTTCTGTTGTTAGGGGGCCACGCCCGCAGGACGCCCCGAAATGGAACTCGGCGGCGTGCAGAAGCCATCGCCTCGACCGCATACAGATTGCCGTCAGAAGGGGAAAAGAAAAGAAAATAGTCGGCATGGCAAAGCAAGGCTGCATATCATAGCACCGCTGCCCTGCCATGCTCTCCCATGCCATGCCATGCAAAGCCTTATCCACCCTCCAGAGTCCTGCGCCGGTCATGTTTCTGCGATCCATGCAATGCGGCTGCACTGCATTCATGTGCAGAACACAGGGAGATGAACAAGTGACGACATAATAAACCCGCCCAGGAACTATTGGCAATCCAAGGCAGCCGGTACAGGTACAAGCGCGGATTGTGCACCGCTCCAGGGACCTCACTAGAACACCGCTGCCAAGCAGCGCAATGGGCGATTGGCAGCACGTCTCCACACGCTCCCACACGCGCCTCGTCGCCCTCTTTTTCTCACTGGGCTGGACTGGTTCAGCACACCACCACTCTCTCACACGCCCACCAAACACGAGGTTTGCCTGTGGTGCCATCCTGGCACGTCTCCAGGATTCCCCAAGACGATTCTTGCTCCTCAAAGGAGCCAGTCCAAGGAGCCTTGGGCGGGTCGCGTTGATGCTACAGGGGACCACGCACTCTCCATTGGACTGACGCTGGCCATGGCATTGAATGAGCCTGCGCTAGACAAGGGAGATCTTCCATGGGGCAATTAGGCCAGCAAGTCGACCTCTCCGTCATAGCGAGATGGTAAGCTTTTTGGACAGCCAAGTTCCAGATCAACCGTTGACTGACTGCTGCTCATCGCTTTGCGCGCCATCATTTGCCCCAATTGTCCTGAGTTTAAACGTTGAAGATCTCCGCCTCGGCATCCACCCCGTTTTACCCTTTGCGGATGGTAGTGCCGCCATTGTTGACCCAGGTATTTTCAGCTCGCCGTTTGGCGAAACGATGGCTTCAGTGCCGTTGCCTGGAAGCCAAATCCATCCATCCCGCCTGCGCCGCTTGACTCTATGGTGCCCAGACCAGCGCCAGGGTACCAACGCTTCGATTTTGCCTGCTGGCACACCAGTCATGTACCTACAGTCCCTGCTCACCTACGGATATGCCTACCGAGAGGCCAGGCAAGGGATCCGGTGGAGTCAACTCCCTCACTTGGTACATGCGACTGTCCCTCCTTTGGGAAGAAGTGCCAGGACTCAGACAGAAAAGACCCAGGAGTCCACCAGGCGCGGGCGACCGGCGGGTGGTGATATCGGTCACCCGTTGCTTAGCACCAGGACCCGGCCGAATTGCAAATACCTACCCCATCCACATACGGCACCAGACTTGTCTATAAGCAATACGATACCCCGTGCTTTAGCCTCGCCGCGACGCCTGGGGCTCGCGCATTGAGGCCGCGCCCTGTCCTCCTCCTCTCCTCCGGCATCTGCGCCGTCTGTCTCTCCTGCAGTAGATGTGGCTCGCCCAAGAAAATATCGGTGGCACGAAGGTTCACACATCAGAATCCCCTCTCATGTTCAATTCGCAAGTTTGCTGGTCGATCGCTGGCAGGCCCCGAAACTCTGCGCCTTTGCGCCATCGCCGTCACCCAAGGCGGCACCACGCAGCGGTTAGTACCAGTACATGACAAGATCCTGCCCGTAATGCTTGCACCTCGTCAGGGCGAGTGCTGGATCGGCCCTACGAACTAGCCCCCCCAGAACAACCCAGGAAATTGTCCTTGTTCCCAAGAAGGACGAACCCTCCAGGGAGTAGCCCGTAGAAGACGCCAATCCGACTAGGTCGCATGGCCCCATGAGATCGAAATCAAATTGGTCCCTGCCTCCTGCATCATCCGGCCAGGGCTGTGGCTTGCCGGCACGTCGTTCTCCCCCTAGTCTCGAACATGGGCGCGGCACTGAATTAATCATCTGCCTCCATCCTGAAGTCGAATCTAAACGATGCCGACGCCAGAACCCGTGGAACAGTGCGCTTCAGATTTGTCGCCCTCGCATCTTGCAGTAGCCCCAAAGTGAGGCAATATAGTCGCATACGGACGTGGAACCCACCGTTGTCTAAGTGGAGAGGATTCAAAAGGGATGGCAGCCCCAAATGTACTGTACATTGCCTGAGACGCTGGAATAGGTAGGCCAAGACAGGTCCCACTAGGCCCTCCCGACAGGCAAAAGCAAAGGTCAAAGACACCAATGCACGAAACCTGACGAGAATCCGGCCGTGATAGGGCACTTCGTTCGGTCAACCTATAGAAGACGTGCTCGAACGCTTACTGATTCCCACTGGCATGACATGCTGGTGCCTGCTCTCTCTGCAAGGTCCCAACGCTTAATCTGGACTTGAAGGTCTCACTTCAGGCCGTCATTATTTTGATTCATGTTTTCTTCACATGGTCACAATTATTTCTATGGTTTAGCCTGCAATCACCAACCATCTCCTTTTTTCGCTCCTCACGATCAGCGGGCGTCGCAAGCACGGGCAGGCTACGTATTTTTAGACTAGGGTAACGGAAAGAGGGTCCATGGCTTGAGGACCATCAAAAGTCGGTCGTCCCACTCACTTGTACTTTGACGGGTGCGGTGGGCTTGGTTGTGTGGCGACATGGACAAAATCACAGGGGACGCTAACCCCCAAAGTAGCCGCCAGTGCCGGCTTCATCCACCTCCGGAGTTGTCCTGGAGCCCGATAAATAAAAAAAGGCCAGTAGCTCTCGCTTGACAGTCCTCGGCCGACATTGAAGATGCGATCCCGGTCCCGTAGGTTAAAAGAGGTTACCCCAGGGACACACGGACGACAGAGAAAGTGATGATCGTTGAGGTGAAGTTAGGCAAGGAAACAACAAAGGCACACTGCAGCATCAGATGGTGTCGGCAAACAAATGCTTCCTCAACTTTACATGTCATACCAGGACGCGAATCACAGGGTGTGGCTATGGAGAATTTGGCCGTTATGCTTTCACATCGCATTTTGCTTGATTCAGATGATGTGACGGGCTCCGGGGTGCACAACGATTCCAGGCCCGCCAGTCCATCGAACTCACAAGGATGCAAGTTCGAATGGCGCGCTTGAGATGAAACAAGCTGGAGCCGGGGTATTGAGTTGTCTCACACCTCATCTCAGGTGTGTAATGTTAGGTGAGGTTTTGTGCGATTTACACCACACCAAAATCCAGATTTTGGCGATTCACGGTATTCCGTCCCCAGCCTCGACGTCTGGGAGCGGAGCTGCGTACGCGTTTGCCAGACACAAATGGACCAAGATATAGACACGACATTCTCAAACACCCGATGCCCTCCCCACTACCCGAGGCCGACCAGCCGGAAAACGGCAGCGAGAGCGACGATGACTACTGCGACGACGACGACGATCCGTAATCCTCCAGCACCAGGAATGAAGATTGGATATGGACAGACGACGCGTCAAGGGCAGACGTCACAGGTGGGCTAACAGTTCTCTGCGCAGAAGTTGGGCCATGTGCTTTGCCGCTCACAGCCACGTCTCGCCCAACCCCACGCCGTCTGGAAGCAACCCAGGCGGTAGATGTCCACACTCATGTACAGAGACGTTGCAACCCATGCTCGCGGCCCAGGGTAACCCCCTTGGCCCTTGCTGCGGCCCCTTGCTCCTGGAAGAAATGCACACGCGGGGTTCGTTGGGGATGGCTTCAACGCCGGTGATCCTTCTCGCTAACCAGCACCAGCGGAAGCACCAGCAAGCAGCCGCGATGCGTCTTAGTTTGGCGGGCGCTTTGTTCGGCTGCGGCCCTCGTAAGCTGTTTGCAAGCCGCGCCAACCTCTCGAGCGATTCTCAGCCCCCGTCGCTCCAAACACAGGATTGATCGGGGAATTTTGAGCACGGAACACGGCGTATGGAGCAATCTGGCTCATTGCAAATTAAGCTCCCGCAATTACAGGCTAATGTTCTTGTTGTTTTGATTACCTGACATGGAGATATTCCCACCCGTTTGTCGGCGGCCAGGGTGCCCGACTTGCCTGGAAGCTCTCCATGGTGATCAAGAGACAGGGAGCAGAAGGTACGTAGTTTACCCCTCCTGCATGGCCCCGTTACCCTGTCTCTGACAGTGGCCGGCAAGTCGAGGAATCCGAAGTAACTTTGATGATTTGCGACGTAATAAATTTGTGAGCTAGGGTCTCAGCCTCTCGGCAAGTCCCAGTTCTTTCTCTCCAGGTCTTGTCCGTCCAGAGTCTTTGTTGGTTTGCAAGAGAGCGATGATATGCTGCGCCGTGTTCCCACGGCAATCATTGCCCGGCGCCCCCCCCACGGCACGGGCTTCCAGATGACCCGTCCAGCGAGCAGAGATAGAACAGAAACAAATGATGGCGACGATGACAATCCCATGAGCTCAGTCCCGACTTGGGAGAAGAAGTACAGCTGAGCACTCTTGGCTGTCGTGGCCCATGCGGCGAGTTTCCGATTAATGAGCGTTCCACGCAGCGATTGGCAGAATTGAAAGAAAAGAGGCAAATGCCCGGGGTTGTCCCCAGATACCCCGGTCACTTCCTCTCTGACGCTTAATCTACCTGGGGATGAGCTGGAGATAACAACCAGTGGTCTTCTTCCAACCAAGAGATTCATCCGCGTCACGACGACAACAACAACAAGGGGATGCTGCCATAGTGCATCGACGATGCCCCTCTTCATTAATCAATCTCACTCAACTTGCTCGCTTGGTTGATCGCAAAGTTGGTTTCTGTGCCCATATTTCCCATTCCCTCGGGCTCCCTTCGTCCCCCTCACCAGGCCACAATAATCTGACTCAGTCCGTCCGTGTGTACATGTGGGATGGACACATTCGCACATCCCCAGATTGGGCCAACAGCAGACAGCAATATGTTGTTTGCCAGCAAATAGTTCCATGCAGGTGAAGTGGCCAGCTCGGCCCAGCCCAGCTCAGCCCAGCCGAGGCCTTCCCAAGCCAGCCCAAAGGCAGGGTCTCATTTGCCATGAGCAGAACGTGTGTGATTTTACGAGTTTTCGCCTTTTTTTTTTCCTTGACCACACCCAAAGTCTGCTCATGTTCCGTGGGTATCCCCCCCTGGCGGCGGGGTGTTGAGTCCAAAGATCTGCAACGGAGGTATTGCAGGGTGATGTGCTGAATAGGGACGCGGATGCGACTCTGCCCTCTGCATCTCGGCTTCATTGGATTCCCAATTCCTGGCTTGGTTGGTTCCCCGAGAATTGGGCATTCGCCCTTGATGGGTGCCAATATCTTGCATGACCCCCCTACCATCTCCCGCCGCCACATTGGCTCAATCTGGCCAAGGGCATGTCTCACTCGCCGAGCATTATTTCCTCAGCCATCTTTCACCTGGCCTCAAAACGATGGCAGCCACAACCCGCTTACACTGCGCCTGAGACGGTTCGGTCCGGCCACCTTGAACTTACCGCCCTTCCATCTCGCCCAGTAGCATTCGACGAAGCCCGCTGCACGTGTAGACAAGGAATTCCAGCCTGAGCCCAGTGTCTGGGAAGCCCGGCTGGGAGAGCTGCATCCGGGTACATCACCAAAACGACGATCCGATTGCGCATCACCATCTGACACTGCTACCCCGCTCTCCGGTGCTGCTCGATCACCTCACTCGTCCGAAGCGTGGGGAAAGACTGCTTTATCGCCGAGTGTAGCCTTGTGCATGTGCCGAGCGAGCGGTGAGCAACAATAACGAACGCAGCGGCCAAGACCATGGTCGGTGTGCCGCGTAGCAGTGGCTGTCAGCTCTGCAGGAAGCGCAGAGTCAAATGTGATGAGGCGCGCCCGGCATGTGGGAACTGCCTCAAGTATGGCGCCGATTGTCCGGGCTATGACCGCCCCCTCAAGTTCGTGGCCGGGAAACACCAAATCCGCCAGCGAGGAAAGGTGAAGGTCAACGACGCCCGCAGTAACGATGCCAGCTCCAGCTCCAGCTCCAGCGAGTCGCTCCCCTATGAGAGGACGCTGACTTTCAGATCGAGTCCAGTCCGGGTCACTGTCACGACAGCGCCCCGTCTCACGCCTCCTCTCACGCCGCCGATATATCAGCCTCTGCAGCCTATGAGAGGCCATGTCATCTATCAAATGGTTGAGAATTTTTGCCCCTCGGCGCCCCCAGATGTCATTGGTCTGATGAAATGGGTCGGGCCCGACAGCATGGGCACACAGGCGCTCCTCGACGGTGCCATCTGCTCGCTCAGCCTGCATCTGGCCGGCAAAGAAACGTCCAGTTCGCAGTTGGTCGCACAAAGTCGAACAGTTTACGGGAAGTCCCTCAACGCGCTCCAGGCTGCATTGCGTCATCCTTCGAGATGGAGATCCTCCGAAACCTTATTCGCCGCCATTCTGTTGTGCTACTTTGAGGTAGTTCCTGATCATTTTCATCTGCTCTCTTGCTCGTCTTTTTAGTTTCCCATGGTTCATGACTGATTGTCCAATCAGCTGTTTGCGGGAACCAGTTCCCCAGATACCTGGCTCCAGCATGCCAAGGGTATTGGCATCTTAATGGAGCGCCGCGGTCCGGCAGCTCACACCGAGGGCTGGGATGCAGCTATGCTGCTGTCCTTTCGCGGGATTCTTGTATGTTGGTTATTTTTACTACTATTATCTCTTTTTTTTTTCCTTTCATGTCACTAGATTGAGCCAGGAAGCATGCAGCTGCTGCCCCGGGTCAGATTGGCGGTCCCCGACTCAAGCGACATGATGATCAGCCATGCAGGAGACCTGCGTGTCACTGGCTGTTTTCTGCCAACCAAATGACCGTGGCAGGGAATATTCCATGCACATCCTTTGAACCTATCATGCCGTTATCGTCTGCGGTACGGGGTTTCAATCCCATGGTTTGCATTTGCATGACGCGATATAGCATATCACTTATACCCTTGACTCTGAGTGGATGCTGGTTCTAGCATTCTTGGCCGGGTGGTGGATCTGACTCGGTCTGACCCACGGCAATGCCCTTCTTCAATGCTACTTTAACGGCCTAAAACTGACCCCCCGTCGCATTTTCTTAGATGATGAGTGACATGTTCTTTCCGGGCGAGGTAGACGGCTTCCTATCGCGACCAGAATGGAGGCCCGTCATGTGCGACGGAGGAAGGTGTCTCGTCCATCCTCCCGGCACTCCGGCCGAAACAATCCTCGTCGCTGACGCCTTCTTCCAAAGGCTGGTTGATGTGCCGAGCGTGCTCAAATGGGGCTACATGGTCCGCGAAGCGAACAAGGTGGGCATCCCCGTCGAGCCCGCGCAGCTGGCCATTCTCGCCCATGTCGCCGGCACCAACCAGGCAAGCTTCAAGAGATGGTACGATGAGGAGTTCACCGCACTTCCATATGTGCAGCACACCGAGATCGCCGCCGCTAACCCTGCAACCGCCCTGCTGTACCCGACCATCTTCGAGTACCAGTCGCCGTGGGCGGGCGCCATGCATCTGGGATACTGGGCGTCGATGCTGATCTTGCAGGAGACAATGGCGCAGTGCGGAGCCCCGGTGCCCGACTCGCACTCTGAACAGTGCAGCCTCGTGTCCAATATTCTCCGGAGCGTCGATTGCGTCGGCAAGGGCACCATGGGACCGTACCGCGTCGGGTTTTCGCTTCGCATCGCATACGAGTTTGCGAGTGCCGAGGCCCAGATCTGGATACGCGGCATGCTCGACCAGTTTTCCAAGACATATGCTGCCACCAGCAAGGCAGTGTATCCGGAACCGCGGAAGGACTTGGAAGGGTATACCTAAGCAACAGGTTCCACTTTACCGATACCCTTGTCTGAATAAACTCTCTATATTTCGGGCCTGGCTCGGTGTAATGGCACAGCGTCGATCCAGAGCGCTTCCGATAGCTTATAAATCGTAGTCAGTTGTAATTGAGTTTAGCACAAGCATTCTCACTAGAATCCGGGGTGTTAAAATAGTCCGTTGACATGTTGTAGTCTTCCGATTCGCTCCATGCCATGGCGCCGAACTTGTGCCTATCGGTAATAAACTATGCAGCGCAAATGATTAAGTGAGTGCATCTGTAGAATGTCACGCAGGCTTGTTAAATAGGAAAAATGGCTATTCTGTTCCCGTGAATAATTCAGCCCAAGAAGCCGGGTCATGAAGACGCCACACCTTTAAACTGGTGTGCTGGGTGCCCGTCGTAAGGGTCATACATGGGCACGAGTCCAGATATAGGTTAAGCACAACCCCTGTCGGACAATGATATGGACAATTGGTTGGAATGCGGATATACTGCGTATGAGTGGGGGTTCTGTGCTAGTTGACTTTATTTTCTTGTTCTCTTCATCAGATCGATTGGATCCGTTCAGATCATCGAAGCCGTATTGTATTTGGTCATTCTTCTCCATGTGCTTTGGTGAACCCAGTGTCACACCCATTACCGCGTCCTCCTGGGGCAAGCTCGTTTACAGTACGACAAAAGAAGTCAGAATAAACCTTTTTTTATGTGCAAAATCTCCAAAAAATTCCGGATCAAACAAAAATAGAACTGGAATGAAAAGTTGATGACAGAATTCCAACGTTGGATACAGATAACAGTCATCATGGGACAGTCTATTTTTAATCGATGACAGCGAAAACCCTGCCCACATGATGAGAATAGGACTCTATAAAAAAGAAGTGCCATGAAAAAAGAACAGAAGCTTCTTGAATAGCTTCGCCGATCGTTCATTCTTTCCGAGGAGCCCCATTCTCACACATCCCTCTCTCTCAAAGAAAAAAAGGAGACCTCTGCAAAAGTATTTCTCCAGATGCCCGTCAGTATATCCCACAGCTCACTAACAAAAAAACAGAAACAAGTCCCAAAAATATGCTTCTTTTGATAAGGAGGGTGAACCGGGCTGAGAGGCATCGCCCCCCCGTTCTCGGGACTTGCACAGCTACTTTTCTTGGTAACCGAGTATTCGATGTTACCAATAAGTTATATATCCGTATATTAATGCTGCCGAGTTGAATGAATATGCCATTGGACTAAACTTTGGTTCGTGGTGAATAATTCTGCGCGATAGACAAACACATGACTTAGCACAACACTGCGAATAAAATCCTTGGTGTTTATAACAGGCAATATTTCCAGCAATGCATTGGCATATGTTTCGTAATCGAATAGCGTTCCTCGACCCTTGATGTCATTGATGTTGGACTCCGAGAGCGTCAAGTATAAATTGCAAATGTACATGGTATTCTACAAACAATCTGAAGCGTGAAGTAGGTGTCGGGCAAAATAGCATCGGAGGGTTCTCTCAGTTCTCAAAATCCTTCCATGACCGGCGCATGAGGAGAACTATCCAAGGAGAATGCTGTTCTTCTTTACGCACTTTGGTGATGTTGAATAAAAATACGGGCCAATAAAAGATTGAACAAAAATCTTGGGAAGACCCGTGCAGTGAGTTTGGATATAGTAAACAGATATGATGCGGCAGGCAGCTAGAGTGCTTTAAAAGTCTGTGTGTCGATATGAAGGCTCACAGATGAAAGGTAAGATCTCTTTCACCTAGTATAGCTATGGCTCGCATCGTCATAACAGAATTGACGACCGCTTCCATCGATCAGAGAATCTTTACGCATGTGGTTTTGGTGCCACCTTTTTGGTTACCCAAAACACCAACATGCATATTTTGCCCTGATGGCATAGCCAGCGCTTCACCACGGTTCATTGCGTGATCATCGCAAACTAATTTCTAAATAATGACAGTTAATACATATAATAAGAAATTGTTGACCGAGTCGAGACGGTCTCAGCCGCCGCTGTTTCATTTCACATCTACAAGACGGTAACAGGACGCCTCCGCCAACCCATTCTCACAGCCGGAGAACAATGCAAGGGAACGTCATACCAAAATGGACCGCGTGACTGGTCGGAAAGTCAAGGCGGGTATATGGACAAATTCGGAAAAGGCTGTGAGATTTTGACATGTGCTGGAATGCGCAAAGTGTGGAGGCACTGAGCACATGCAGCGGGGAGAAAGACATTTGCCTAGCGATAAGGCTTAGTGCAGCGCTTTGGGGTCCAAATATTGCTTTGTCAATCGTGGTGGATGGTGGGAATGATGGCCGGCAAGCATATGCCTATTTTTACATTCTCAGTATCCGATTGAACGGGCCCATCCCCGTGTGTTCACCTGCCACTCAGGTCCAACCTTGAACTGCCGGCACGCGCTTGACCGACTCCCCGGAACGGTAAGCCCTGTGATGCACGAATCTTATGCGTATCGGGCCTTGTCGTGCGAATGTTCAGCAAACTGCTGGGCAGATCAGCGATTTTGAGTTCCTCGACAGCATCCCGGAACGCTGGCTTTCTTGCTTATTGTTACACAAATATGACGTCCCCGTTCCGCACAGGTAAGGTTTGTTTCCGTTCCAGATTTACGATGAAGTTTCTCGTAAACGAGACGGGACAATAAGCAGCACCCCGTCCTGGAGCTTGGCGGTTTCTGATAAGGTATAACCAAGAAAGGAAGAAAGAAGGAAAGAAGAAACGGCATAATGTCTTGAAAGTTCTGCTACCTGATTCCCAGACACGGCATTTCCAGCTGGCATGATTGTAATATTCGTGTCTGAGGCGTCAGAGAATAATGAGCGCTGTCTTGGGGCCTGCGGGCCCTAATTGATGGGAAAAAGCGAGCGACGGTACGCGCTGGCCAATCAGGGCGGGGGCCGCCTCTTCACCACGCGAATGTCACTGCGAAGGCGACGAGACGGCGGGGTGGAGTCGACGCTGGGAAATGGGCTGCGGGGACACTGCATTGCATCGTACAGCAGCACGGTGCATTACGGTGCGGGCCTCGGGGACGCCGCGTGGGCAGCGATGCGGATCCCGTCAGCCTCCGGCCAACCCTCCGGGGTCAGATGCCGGGCCGACCTCCCCACAAAATGGGTTTGCCTGTTGCCTGGTGCCCGCCCTGTGGCTGCCGATCGCTGGGCTTCTAGAGAAGTTCCATGCCTCGCAAGGGTGCATGCGCCGCGCCGTCGTAGCGATTGGCCCTCTTGGCAACCCCTCTTGGCACTACTGCCCGGGTGCCGTAGTCCCGCGTCCCCGTCGGCGATGTGTCATACTCCAGAGCGGTGCGGCTAGGGTTGGTTGGGTTGCGCCCGGCTGACTCCAGTGTGTCTTGGTCCTGTAGGGCGCTGGCTGCGTTGGTGACGGCGTTGCGTCTGGGGTCTAGCGGGGGGGGAGGGGAATGGTATTGCCCATCATAGATTGTCAGCCGCACCGTGTTGAGTGAGCATTATTTAAGAAGCCATCGTATCACCCATGATGCACGAATATTGATTCCCCTCATCTTCCATCTTGATACCCATTGCGCATTTTCTTCATCTTTGCACCAGGTGTGCCAAGATACAAACAAGACCGAGTTCGACAGAGAACCAACATCGATTCAGATACCCAGAAGCTCCCACGCGAGCCTCGTACCGAAGCCCATCAGCGCCAACCTTGAGCAGTCGTTGACGACTATCTCTCTTCTCTCAATCTACCGAGAACAAACAAACTCGCCGAAAAAAAGAAAATCATCATGAGCTCTTCCCACCCATACCGCACCTCAACCACCTCCACCTCCACCTCCGGGCGGCAAAGCGGCGACTACTTCGAGTCCCCCGCCATGATGGGTGATAAGGTACGCTCCAAAACCCTGGCATCAAGCCTTGCAAATCTGACAGGGGTCCAGCGACGCACCAGCTCGTACTCAAGCGACGTGTCCGTTTTTGATGGCACGCCTTCATCACCACCCAAGTCTCACACATTTATCAAGCCCACCGCGACCGTCAATGTGTACACCACTTGCGGCCGACACACCGACCAGCTGTTGTTTGGTGGCCCATCTTTGACGGAGCTCGCCCGGTCATTCATCAAACGGCACTGACAGGAAGCTTCCGGGGTCTCCAGCCTCGTACATCATGTTTCCAATTTTATTGCATGCCACCAGAATGTTTGCCATCTGTTAGTTCCTGCGACGTCGCTGTCTGGTACGGGACGAGAACATGGGTGGATGATAAGGCGTTTTGTTCTTACCCTAGAGGGCCGGGCCGGGGCCTGGGGTTTACGGAAGAATGGGAGACGATATCCGATACTGTACAACATTATTACCTACTATAGCTTTTACGAGTCAATGAGCATCATGAATTCCAAAACAAGTGCCATGCATGAAGGGGCAACTGCGTGATCAATGGTCCGTGGCGTGATGTAGTGACGGAAGCCGTGTACCAGTTCTTTCGAAAAGCCATGTTCAAACACCACACATACCGGATGGCGTAAAGCGTGCCAAGAATAGACAGGCCCGGTGACGCGTCAATCTCAAGAAGGCAGAGACGGTCAAATGATGGCATCAGATTTAAGCCATGCCCATAAACCTTGGCGTGTGGTGTGGTCTAGACTGCTGCCTTGTCAGCCAAGCATACGGTCGGAAATCGGCACCGCGGTTACGTGGAGGGCCCTAGTTGGGACGCACGCTCGCGAAATACGAGCGACCTATAGGGTAAAGCAACCGGTTGACCATGGTGAGTCGAAAAAAGTTGATGCCTGAAATATTACTAAGGCACCAGGGCACCAAGACCGAGGTCCAACATTTTGGTGGGACTCGGACTTGTGACGTGCCGTCAACCATCAGCCCTACGGTAGCTTGCACTTGAGCCGCAAGCCTCGAGCTGTGCTTGCCGACATGGGAAAACCTGGGGAGCTGGGGCAAGCTTGAAGATGAGCATGATGCAATGTAAAACAGGAATTGACGGCGAGGTTTGCATGGGAGCCTGGGGAAAATGGCATGAAATGCGCGATTTGTGAGCGCACTGTGAGATGACATTTGAAAAAAAAAAAGCGAATCGAATTATTTTGAGGCAGAATGCAGTTAAAAAATGTTGTTGGCAAGAAACAAAAAATCATGATAGCATTCCACATGATGCTTGTTTGTGTGTTGCGGTGTCATGTCTGTGCAGTAAAAAAAAACGGTGGGCTATGGGCGTTGCCTGGAAAAACGGGCCACCTTGTTTTTCGTATTTCGCGCCATCTGCACGTGAGGCGCACCCCCGTAACCCCTTCGACGCTGAGCGCTCGCGAACAAGACGCGCAAACCAGAGACTGAAATTTGCCTACAGCCGTATTTGACGGTAAACACGACAACCTCCCATCGACGCAGGCGCCAGCTTGCTTCGAAGCTTACTGGTGACCTTTTTTAGACCTGCCTTTTTGCTGCATTCGCGCTGGCTCAGGCGCGTTTTGTAAGCCACTGGTTGAGGTGCGACTAGGCCACCCCATGCACGGCTCTTCGTGATATCGTGCACTATCCACCTTGGCCGACAGTAAGTCTCTGCTGCGAAACGGGAACTTGACAAGCCTTGTGTGCTTTGCGACTTTCCAGTATCTTCTTTGCTTTGCGCGATGATTGACGCGACCGTAAATGATGCGTTGCTGATGTCTCTGGACCCGATTTAGACCCTTTGAAGCTCCCGCAGTCACGCTAGCTGCGCATCAGCTCCACGCCGTATCTCCAACGCGAACATCCTCAATTTGCACCGAGCCCGACCAAAATGGTTCCCAAGCGCAAGAGAGCCCTCGAGGACTTTGACCCCAACAAGTCCGACTCCGAGGACGAGAACTTCGACCCCACCGAAGACAGACCACGCAAGAGCTCCAAAAAGACTCGCCCACCGAGGAGTGGCAAGCCCAGCCGCCGACGAGGCAATCGCTATGGCGGATCCGATATTGACGATGAAGAAGAGCTCTCGGATAGCCAAGAAGAAGATTTCGGAGAAGATTTCGATGACGACGAGGAAGATGAGGATGCCCCTGTCAACGCCTCCGGCCGCCGAACGAGAAAGGTCGCCGTAAAACAACAAAACTACAAAGAAAGCAGTGAAGACGAGCTTGACGACAGTTCTAAAAGCGCCTCCGAAGCTCCCGAAGAAACTGTAGAAGAACCCCCAAAACCCGTGGGCAGACGACTTGTTAGGCTCAAGGTCCCCCCGGGAGCAGTTACTACGCGTCGGACGCGCGCCCGCACAGAAGATGCCGACGACTTCATGGAACTCTCAAACTCGGGTCGACATGCTGTTCCATCACGAGATTCACGGAGTCGGAGTCCTGAAACCTACGCACGGAACACTAGGACTTCTCGTGGCATAAAGGGCCTTAAAAAGCCTGAAACAATCGAGGAGGCAACCCAGGAAACTAGCTCGCGGGAAACTAATGATGCTGACGAGCCCGATGAGCTGTCTCAGGATCACGAGCCTACCGAGGAGAAGAAGGAGGAGGAGGAAGACGTCAAAGAAAAGGATGAAGAGATGAAGGATTCCAATGGAGATGCGGCTGGAGAGGACCAACCCGTCGAGACTGTCGAGGATGATGAGGACGATGATGTCCCTATTACCCGCAGGACGCGGGGCGCTCGTGCTAGCATATCTGGTCCAACAGAGGCAGCAGAGGCGGAGCCAGAAGGAGACGCGGAAGCGGAAGCGGAAGCTGACTCGGAGTCCGGTCCTCGAAAATCCCGTCGCTTGACCAGAAAAGCTGGTCTGAAGAAATCGACTCAAGAACCTAGCAGCGACTTTGAGCCGGGCGATGATTCGGATGAGGCTGACGGCTCCGGCTCCGAAAAGGGCCGTGGCAACGATGAAATTGATAGCCCTACCCCTCGAGGTCGACAAAACCGCCGGACGCGTTCGGCCCGGGGCTCTCGTGACTCGGGAGATGACGAGCCAGATTTTGACCTCGACGAGCTCAACGAAGAGGCCCGTGAGCTCCGACAAGATTCTCGCTCCCGCCGCCGACCCCGAAAAGAATCCCCCATCGTCTACCACGAGAGCACCCGCAGATCTCGAGCCCGCGTCAACTACTACATGCCCCCACTCAATGCTGTTAACATTGAGGAGGAGGTTGAGGATGCCGCTCCAACCACTGCTCGAGCTCGACGAGGGCGTGGCAATGGTGGTCAGGCATGGGAGCGTGGCCTCAACACTACATTTGGACCTTTTGGCGGCGGCGGCGGGGCTGGTTCACTCCTCAGCGGACCTTGGGGCACCGGAGCCACTGGAGGAGTTGATTCTGACAGCAGCGACGACGAAATAATTCACCGCTCCAACGTCCCCGGGAATGTTGGCATGACTCCGACTTCTGCTGCTCCTGGCGGTCTTCTCCCTGGTGGCCAGGGCCTCAATGCTGAAGGTGTGGGTGCGACTCCCAACGTCGGCAAGATCAAGGACCGCAAGGCTCTTGCTGATGCCGATCCTTTGGGTGTGGATCTGAATGTCGACTTCAGCAAGGTTGGTGGATTGCAAGGCCATATCGACCAGCTCAAGGAGATGGTCCAGCTGCCGCTTCTCTACCCAGAGCTGTTCACCCGGTTCCACGTCACTCCTCCCAGAGGTGTTCTGTTCCATGGACCTCCCGGTACCGGTAAGACACTGCTGGCCCGAGCCTTGGCTAACTCAGTTGGCTCGGGCGGCCGAAAGATCTCGTTTTACATGCGAAAGGGTGCCGATGCACTGAGCAAGTGGGTTGGCGAGGCCGAGAAGCAGCTTCGGTTGCTGTTTGAAGAGGCCAGAAAGACGCAACCCAGTATCATTTTCTTTGATGAAATTGATGGTCTCGCCCCTGTCCGATCTAGCAAGCAGGAACAGATTCATGCGTCTATCGTCTCCACCTTGCTTGCTCTAATGGATGGCATGGATGGTCGTGGTCAGGTGATTGTTATCGGTGCCACCAACCGTCCGGACAACATCGACCCTGCTCTCCGTCGTCCAGGCCGTTTCGATCGAGAGTTTTACTTCCCTTTGCCTGACATCGATGCACGCAAGTCCATTCTAAACATTCACACCACAGACTGGGGATTGTCTGAACCATTCAAGCACTCATTGGCCGAGAATACCAAAGGATACGGAGGTGCTGATTTGCGAGCTCTGTGTACCGAGGCCGCGTTGAATGCGATTCAACGGACATACCCCCAGATCTACTCGTCAAAGGAGAAGCTTGTGGTTGATCCTACCAAAATATCTGTGCATGCTACCGACTTCATGATTTCGATCAAGAAGCTCATCCCATCATCAGAGCGCTCGGCAACATCGGGTGCTCGACCTCTTCCCAAGTCGATCGAGCCCTTGCTCCGTGCACAATTTGCGCAAGCTAAGCGTTCCTTGGATGAACTCTTGCCTCGCAAGAAGAAGTTGACGGCCCTGGAGGAGGCTATGTACGAGCAAGTGGAAGACGCGGATCACGGCTTTGGCAGGGAGCAGCTGCAACAGGAATTTGAGCGGTCTCGAGTTTTCCGCCCCCGCTTTATCATATACGGTGCTGGCGGAATGGGCCAGGGCTACCTTTCTTCCGCCATTTTGCACCATTTCGAGGGTGTGCATGTGCAGAACTTTGATCTTCCCAGCTTACTTGGGGATGGACGGGTAAGTTTTGGAGCAGGATGATGACAAGGAACCGCTGCTAACACCATGCCAGCCCACTGAACAAGTTATTGTTGGCCTCTTCACAGAAGTCAGGCGACACAAGCCCAGCGTCATTTATATCCCCAACGTCGAGGCATGGTATGCAACACTTACCAACACAGCTGCCTTGGTGACTTTCCAGACGATGCTGAGATCCATCTCCCCAACCGACCCTGTACTTCTTCTGGCTACTGCCGAGAGTGACAAACCGGAGTTGCTCCAAGATCTCTTCCGTGATCTTTTTGGGTTCTCAAGGAAGAACAGGATGGAGATTCCCCGACCTGAAAGGGTAAGCGCTTTTTAAGAATATGGGCAGTGCCAGAGTTGCTAACACGAATCAGACGAATCGAATGGAGTACTTTGCTACCACACTCAGCTATATCAAGAAAAAACCGGCCGAATTCCCTGACCCCGAGAATCGCAAGAAGCGGGTGCTTGAAGAACTTCCGGTTGCGCCCACGGTGCAGCCAGCTCCCCCAACCAAGCTGGAAACGAAGGCTTTGCAGAAGAGAGACCACCAGCTCCTGAATGGACTGAAGATTCAGCTTCAACCCATCATGGACCAAATCAACCGCAAGTACAAAAAATTCAGACAGCCAGTCATCCCCCCAGCCCAGATCGAATATCTCTTTGTCGAGTCGGATCCAAACTATGTGCGACCTGATATTGCGGGTGACCAAATCCGACCTTTCGAGATTGTCAAGGATAAGTACGGCAATGACGTTTTGAGGGATACGGCAACCGGAAAGTGCTATTACAACCTGGAGACGACGACAATCGAAGAACGTTTGTCGAATGGCTTTTATGCTCGGCCGAAGGATTTCTTGTTTGACATCAAATCTCTGGCAAGAGATGCCAAGAATATTGGGGATAAAGAGCGTACCCTCAAGGCCAATGAGCTTTTGAGCAATGTCGAGGTTGATGTCGCTAGTATCGAGAATAGCACCGCGCATATCAATTGGGAGGAGCTCTACCAGCGCCAGGCTCAGCGCGCTAAAGAAGCTGCCGAGAAGGAGCGAAAGAGAAGAGCCATGCAGTCACTCGTCGATCGCGTCCAGTCTGACCTGGGCGGTGGTAATGACAGCGATTCTCAAGGTCCGGTGACGCTGGGAGAGGCTGTTCCTGGTTCGCGAACAATGGCCCGATTCCAGGTCAAGAGCCCCTTGTCCAATGGAAATGACGTCTCTGGCCAGGATTCTCACCCCCTCAGCAATGGCACTTCGCATCCTTCTGGGGAGCATGCGTCCGGAGAGGGCGATGTGCAGATGAGCGGCGTTGATGACGAGACGCAGATTTCCGAAATGGCCCCTCCGCCCAAGTCTCAAGACCAAGCCAGCATGGCCCCAACGGCTATGACACAGATTTCGCAAAAGTCTGTCGTAACGTCATTGCCACCTGGTGTTTCACCATCGGCTGTAGTAAACGAGGCTTCCACCACAAAGAGCACGGATCCGTCCACGCATCGTTCATCGAACTTTAGCACACAATATACCAATGGGACACATGCGGAGAATCGGGGAGGTGAGGATGACACTGAAGGTGATATCCCAGATACCCTGATCATGGCCAGCCAAAACACATCGACAGATGATCCTTGGATTCATTCCCAGGCCGGTGCCCTCTCACGAAACAACCCCATACCTGCCGCAAACCTATCCGGCAGTCCTCCATCATCCCAGTCCCATTCCCAGGTGCAGCGGACCCCTGGAAGCTCGAGCTCCAAGGGCCATATGGGCATGGCTCACCTTCTAAATGACCAACCTGGTGACGACGCACACTCGATCCGAAACTCGGGCTCGTCTGCGTCGCAGCCCATGTCTATTGATGGTGCGCTGGATAACTTCCTTCACGAGGTGACGGATGGCACCAGCGGATGCACCATTGAGCAGCTGGAGCAGATCAACCGAGAATTAATGGATGAGATCTGGCGCAGCAGACATGAATGGAACCGCACGAAAGTTCTTGGCGATATCACACAGGTGTTCAATGACACGATCGGGGACATTGAGAACATGCAAGGGATGGGCCCGCTTAGCCAGCGGCCCAACCTAGATATCTGAAAGGGGCTCTGATCAACTGTGCGAAACGGTTCGCGGGGTGCATGTCTCCTTGAAAGGTCAAAAGGTTTGAATAGTGTCAGGGAACGTAACGGGTGAGGCGCAGGTTCTTGTAATACGAGTAAAGGGAAGAAGCGATGGGTCGGTGATTGGTTGTGCCATTCATGTTATCTGGTTTTGGAGTTTGAGGGGTTCGCGGTCGAGAAACTGGAGGAGGTCTAGATGCGTCTGTTCTTAGAGGGTTCTTATCCAATTATAGCGCCCAATTTTCTATACGACCAGTTGTACACTTGGTTTGTCTTATATTTGTCATATCTAAATTAAAAAAAACATAGTACCTGTTTACAATTTGGACTTCTTGGTGCTGTCATGTCGCTTCCCCTCGTCGTTCTGTTCTGCGACTGTCAAGTCGGGAAGCTTCAAAGGCATTATACGACGCGGGGACGCGCCAGGCACGACGTTGTACTTGGAGAAGTCAGTGATGCCTGCGTAGTCTCGGAGGAAGTCTTCGTCCAGGAGCAGCTCGCCATTCACGATAGATGGGGGAGCGTTCACAATGGCAAGGATGGCATCGGAGAAGATGGTGGCCTTGCGGAGGTCATTGGTTTCCTCGGGGTTCTCACCCGTGAATTGCTCTGTGGCGCCCGATTCTATTGCCTATAGCATGGTGTGTCGTCAGCACCGCTGCGCGTGGGCTATTGCATTGATTGCATGGGGTAGAGACATACCACGGCGGGCCAGATGCTGGTGATGGCCATTTCCTTGCGGCCTTCGCGCTCGAAATCCATTGCGAGGCCCTTTGTCAGCACGCTCATGCCGACCTTGCCCATGGCGTATGCTGTCTTGCCGCGGAAGAAGCGGCTGTAGATGGGCGGGCTGACGACGACGATGCGGCTCTTGGAATGCAAGTGAGGCAGCGCGGCCTGGACAGTGGCGTAAAGGCCCTCTGGGTTGATGCGCTGCATCAGCTGGAACCTCTTGAGCGGCGTGGACACCACGGGGGCCCAGAAGATGGCGCCCGAGTTGTAGATGAGGACGTCAATGCGGCCATAGGTCTGCAGGTGCAAAGCTGTGTAAGTGACATGTGATGGTGGTGGTGGTGGAATTGGGGGTTAATGAACGGCGCAAACTCACGGTCACGGTCTTGGCGACGAGAGCCTGGATGCTCTCAGGGTAGCGGACGTCGACTTGCACGGCGACCGCATCGCCGCCTGCGGATACGATTTCGCGGGCAACAGTCGTGATGGTGGAGGCTGGGGAGTTGGGGTTTGGCGGGAACGGGCCCGCAGGCTTGGAAGGGTCGCTGACGGTTTTGGCTGCAACGACGACTTTTTCAATGGCCACGATGCGTTAGCGAGCACCCCTGCGTAGAAATTATCGGACGGCAGGATGGGAATTGTTCTACTGGCGTAACCATTCCTGGCGAAGTCGATGGCGACTTGGCGGCCGATGCCACGGGAGGCACCGACGATGAGAGCGACAGGCTTGTCTGTGGGCATGGCTGGGAAATCTGCACTGGAGAGGACCAAGATGCGATTTCTGTATCTTTTCTTGACATAAAAATTGGGGAACGAGGCTGTTTGGATACCATCACATCACCGGGGATCCGTTTTGTTGGTGGACCAGACACGGAGCGAACATGTAAGCATCCCGGTCGAGGAGGGTGGACCTTCCCCAGACCTCGGGGCCTCGGCTGCCCCACAAACACCCGCCACCCATATGAATGCCCCTGCTGCCATCTCGAACCTTTCTGTTGATATCCCCTGCTGATGACGCACTGCCTCGACCGTCTAATCTCGTGAAGCTGCTTTTCAATATAGAGCAACCCGGCTAGAGAAGAGGAACCGCTAGTAAACCCGTACTAGAAACCATGGGTGGCCGCATCGACTGCTACTTGGACGTTGGTGAGTGAGGTTCCACAGCGGTACCAGTCTGCTTGCTGATTCATGCTTCATTTCCAGTGTCTTTTTACAGCTACGTGGGGTTTGCAGACCTGAGGCAGAACCTAGATAAACTAGCTGCGCACAATGTCCACGTAGAGTATGCTTTTGACTCTGCAGTGTTGCTTGTCTAGGACACCATTGACTCGTCTGGCAGATTTATCCCCGTCTTCCTGGGCGGCATCAACAACCTTAGCGGTACGACATCCCACATGGGGATTCCGGGCTGCCACGCGACTTTTCTTCTGACCAGTGATTGAAAAAAAAATAGGAAACAAGCCTCCATGGACACTCCCTGCCAAGGCCGTGTACCTTTCAGCCGACTCGTTTCGCGCCGCTGAGCGCCTCTCGCTCCCTTACGAAGGCTCTCCCGAGGATCTCATGTCCATGTCCAAGACCATCTCCGCCCTGAGAGCTCTGCATTTTATCAAAGAGAACTACTCCCAAGAGAAGTTTCTCTCCACGTTTGCTTTTCTGTTCCACAAGATGTGGACACCGCCGCACGTGAGCCTCGTTGAAGATGCAAACCTCGAAGCCGCCCTGGCCGAGGCAACCGAGACACCTCAAGGCGGCGGGAAGCTCTTCGCCGCAGAGGATGTCAAGAAGATCATGGACGGAAGGGAATCCATGAGGGACCGCGTGAAGAACTTGACCAGCGAGGCCGTGGAGAAGGGAGCGTTTGGCGCGCCGTGGCTGTGGGTGACGAACAGCGAGGACAAGACGGCTGCCTTCTTTGGCAGCGACAGGTGAGTTTTGCATTTAGTTGCGCGCTTCAGTGTTGCTGATTTGAGCTGTAGGTTTAACCACATTTATCGATTTCTCGAAATCCCATTTCAGGATGTTGCGGTGCTTCCCCCTTCTAAGTTGTAGAATAAATAGACTGAGGTTTCACGTTACGAGGCAAGAGACAGCTTTGCGATTTTACAGATGAACTCTGTCTTGTGTTATTTGGAAAGAGCCGAGTATTTCAGTTAAAACAGTCACTGCTATGCTCAATTCGTGCCTCTCATTGTATCCAGATCGTGTGATGAGACTACAAACTCCGTTTTGGTGCTTGGCTGGGCGTGAGAGCTGATCTATTCTAAGCACGATATTCAATCTCACATGGCGGCTTAAGAAAACAAACTTCTTTTTATGATGCAAAATGAGATGGGATATCATCCGTGAATTATGCGTGTATGTACAGCCATCAAAATGCCATCTTCAAAGTTCCGCCCCCTTTTCATGCCTGTAACCTATTCATACATGCTGTTTTCCTTGGCTCGTCTATCATGATTTTGGGATCCTTACTCCACATGATTGATAATACAGATCTGTTTCTTTTTTTCTTTTCTTTTCTTTTCTTTTCTTTTCTTTTCTTTTCTTTTCCTCCTCTCTCTCTCCCTCTCCATTTTCTTAGTTCATCGAGACCTTGGCCGCTTCTACTGGCACATCCTCCTGCTGGGTGCCCTTGACCTGCGCCGGTCGCTTGGCAAATTCGACGTCGTCCTGGCCGCTCATCTTCTGGTCCCAGAAGGCGTCTGCCGGCTTGGCCAGGATCTTGATGGTCTGGGAGGCGAAGAGGTTGTCGTTTGTGGCCTCGAGGTGCATCAGGGACGACCGCATCCACCCGACGATGGAGACGAGGGCCCTCGGGTCGGCGTCGGGGGATCCCTTGAACAGGTTTCGCCAGACCGCGCTCGCCAGGATCGCATCTCCCTTGACCAGGCCCTCGTCGTAGGCCAGGATGATGCCTCGCCACTGGACAAAGATGTCCTTGAGGTACCGCTGCCGCAGGGCGCTCGAGGTGATGTGGTGGTCAATGTGCATCTTCTTCTCGCACTCGAAGAAGAAGTGATCGGTGAGCTGGTGCTGCCAGCTGTGGAAGGCATCGCGGTCAAAGCAGCGTATCCGGGTGTTCATGAGGTAGAGGTGAAGCATGGTGACGTGGGACCAGGTGCTGAAGCTGGGTGGAAGCCCAAATTCTGTTTTTGCTCATGTTAGTTGTCGGTTATAAAATTAAAATAAATGACAATAAACGTCAAGGGCCAAACATACTGCCGTGCCATGCCCCGGTAGGATTGAGCGAGTGGCCGATTTCCTCGCCATCCTCAGCCAGCTGCACTTTTTCGTCTTTGCGTTCCTTCTCGGTGATGTGGTAGTCGGCGTGCTTGGAAGCGGCCTTGAAGAGCTGCTCCGTGGCGGCTAGGACACGGTAGGGCTCTGCCACGGCGCTTCCGAGGCCCTTGAGCAGGTTTCTCTGCGGCGTGCTGCTGAAGTGTCGGGCAGGCGCCGGCACGGGTGCTGCTGCTGCTGCTGCTCTGGTGGTGGGCGGGAGAAAGTTCTTCGGAGCGGCGGCTCGAGATGATGCGCCCGCGCGAATTGCGGCCCGGACGAGAGTCCTCGTCTGGGCCCGGCAGGTCTCGCAGGCTAGGCTCATGGCGGCGGAGGGATGGGACTGCGGCTTTGCAAGATGTACGGCGAGGGGCACTGGAGGAGGAGGGGGAGGGGAAGGAATTGGCTGGGCCCTTTTCATGTCATGACGGCATCCGACTATCAATTCAATTGCAGAGAAATTATCTGCCATGTGAGTGGGCCGGGAGAATGTCGGCGATACGGATGTCCATATATGTCGACCCCACACAGTAGTTGATTGTAGATGGATTGCATAGCACACTGTATTAACATCACATTATCATAAACTGAGAAAGTTGGCTGTTATGGATACGAACAAAGTTATTTGGGGGATCGAGGGTATGAGCAGATGAAGTTTTGTCTAGGAGTACAGGCGGGGTTCATAATACACGGCTGACCGTCTGGCTCACGCAAACTTGGAGAAGACCAGCGAACTGTTGGTTCCGCCAAAGCCAAAGCTGTTGGAAATGGCTACGTCGACCTTCTTCTCCTGTGCCGACTGGGCCACGAAGTTGAAGTCAGCGCCGACGTTGGGCTGTTCCAGGTTCAGGGTTGCTGGCACGATTCCCTGCGTCACTGTTAGTGGGGCGGCTGACTGGTGCATGGAGAGTTGCGCGAGCACTTACTTCGTGAACGGCCAGGATGGAGAACAACGCCTCGATGGCGCCGGCGGCTCCCAAAAGATGTCCAATCGCTCCCTTGGTGCTGCTGACGGTGATGGAAGATTCAGACGAGTGCCCTTCTTCTCCCGCCATGAGCCGCCGGATTGCTGATGCCTCTGCGGTATCGCCCACCTGTGTTGCCGTGGCGTGGGCGTTGACATAGTCAACCTGTGACGGTTTTACACCGGCGTTTTTCAACGCCTTCTTCATGGCCACGTATGCTCCGTGGCCGTCCTCCCGGGGGGCCGTCATGTGGTAGGCATCGCCGCTGCACCCGTAGCCCCTAATCTCGGCGTAGATGCGCGCTCCTCTGGCTTTGGCATGCTCCAACTCTTCGAGGATGCACACGGCCGCGCCCTCAGCGATTACGAAGCCGCTGCGGTTGATGTCGAACGGGCGGCAGCTTCCTGCCGGATCGTGGTTGTAGGCCGTTGACAAGGACCTCGCCCTGCCGAATCCCGCAAAAGTCAGAGGATGGATGCAGGATTCAGACCCTCCGGCCACCATGATGTCTGCGTCTCCCATGGCGATGAACCTGGAGGCATCGCCAATGGAGTGGGCGCCGGTTGTGCAGGCCGTTGTTGCTGCATGGTTGGGGCCTTGGAAGCCGTGCTTCATGGCGATGTGCCCTGCAGCCATGTTGATCAGGAGTTTGGGCACGAACAGCGGAGAGACCTTTTTGTAGCCCTGATGCAGAAGTCAGCCACGCTCTGCGAGATTTTGGTCGAGGATGTGTCCTACGCCCTGGTCATGCACGAGGCTGGTGGTATACATTTCTTCGAGGTTTCCGATTCCGCTTCCCAGGCACACGCCCGTGGCCTCCAGCTCTTCCTGGCCGGAAGGGTTCCACCCGGCATCCTGCAAGGCCATGCTGCTTGCTGCGATTGCGTACTGCGTAAACTTGGACATGCGTCGCTGCTCGGCCGTGTCGATCCAGTCCGATGCCCTCCAGCGGCCCTCGCCCTCGCCAGTCGGCACGAGGCCTGCCACGGTGCTCGTCAGCTCTCGCCACCTCGCTTGAGGCTCAAAATCCGCAACGCTGACGATGCCCGAGTCTCCCGCCAAGAGACGTGTCCAAGACCGTCGAATGCCGACTCCAAGAGGCGTGATGGCCCCCAGGCCTGTTACTACTACTCGACGCATAATTTTTGTCCTTTTTTGTTTCTTTTGCACAGCCAAGCTGCTACCGACCTTACCGAGGGGAGACACCCATCTGCTCTGGGGCCCTGATGCCTCGAGAAGGATGAAGAAAAATACTATCCCGCGGTGGGACTTTTTTCCTCCTGGCCTGGAATGATAATAGGCGATGGGAGGCCCTAATTGATCATGGTCGATGCATGTATTGAGAGCAGAAAGTCCATTCTGGGCCTAGCGTGGTCGCCGATCAAGCTGGGTGTAACGGGCGAAGCTAGGGAACCTTATAAGCTCACGACGGCTAAGTCAGCCAAGGTATAATTATACAACAAGTCTGTGCCGTAGCGAAAGAGGCTTTCGTCATCTTGCGCTTGTTGCCTGTTTCCTTCCTTCTGTGTGCTGCCTTTTATTCCAAGACATCTTTGCGTGGCTAATTGGTGCGTTATCTTGCACAATCTTACCGCGCCTTTGTGCTAGGACGTGGCGTCTATTCTGGGAGCCAGTTGGTGAACACGTTTCAGCTTGAAGCAAGCCTCGAGTCGGCATTGCTCAACCAACATCGAAGTTGCAGTCTCTACCGCGTAATTTTGCCAGAGCCCGCGTCAGAGCCGAGACGAAATTCGGCAGTCACGGGATTGAGCCGTCGCTCCGTTGTCTCAGAGCTGTTGACGCGTGTCCGGGCAGCGTCCCTTTTACGGCCCACTCATCTCCTCCCCTCCAGAGTTGTTATCGCATCAATTCTCAAAGTCTTGTCTTGCTATGATCTCAAGCTTCCCATGAGCGTCTGAATTCCAACCAAGGGGATACTCTTCTTCCAGCATTGAAAAAAAAAAACGAGGAACTTGATAACTTATCGTTGCCTCGCACCAACAGCTGGACCCCAGCAACCCTAGCGGACCCCCGGGGACTAGAGTCCGGGAGACGTGGCGACGACATGGCAGGTCCGTCAACCGCTCGGGAGCCGATTGGCCAAGCTATTGACGGCCCTAGCGGGAGGCTCTCGACGTCTCTGGATGCAGGCGACCACTCGGATGACTTGAGGCGCCGGGTTGCCCAGCTGCACGAAGCAGGTGCACGCAATGACGACGATGATGAGCAGGGATCCGAGTACGAGCTTCTCTTGGATCCCAATCTGCCAGAAGAGTATGACACGCGCCGTCAATCAGGCGCCTCAGATGCCGACGATCAAGGCTTGGTCAAGGACAGGGAAGAAGAGGAGGATTCGCCGTATCCAGAGGTTCGCGCCGCTGTTCGAAACTATGATGAGGACTTGCCGTGCAACACCGTGAGGGCGTGGACCATAGGTTTGTTGCTCGTTGTCTTCGGTGCTTCAATGAACACTCTTTTTTCGTTGCGGCAACCTTCTATCAGCGTCGGTCCCCTTATTGCCCAAATCATTGCGTGGCCGATGGGCCATGGCTGGGCCAGATGGTTTCCCGAGCATATTTCCATTTTCGGAAAAAGGCTCTCCATCAACCCGGGGCCCTTCAACATCAAGGAGCACACCATCATTGTCGTCATGGCCAGCGTATCCTTTTCGGTGGCCTACGCGACCGACATCATCCTTGCCCAGCTGGTTTTTTACAAGCAGAACTTTGGCATCTCATTCCAGCTTCTGCTGACCATCTCCACGCAGTCTCTTGGATATGGGATTGCGGGCATGATGCGCAAGTTTCTCGGTGCGTTTTTCTCGGACAAATATCATGAATTAGCTGACAGGCAAAAAAAGTGTACCCGGCATCTATGATTTGGCCAGGGAACTTGGTTGGCGTGACGCTGATGAATGCCATGTATGAGAGGAATGATCACCCTGACCCAACAATCCTTGGAGGGATGATGCACAGATATACATGGTTCGCCATTGTCACAGGGTGCTCTTTTGTTTACTACTTCATCCCTGGTTTCTTCGCCCAGTTCCTCAGTATGTTTGCATTCGTCACCTGGATGGCACCTAATAGCCCCATCATCAACCAACTCTTTGGTGGCCAGACGGGCTTGTCGCTCATTCCCATCACCTTTGACTGGACTCAGATTGCTGGCTATGTTGGGTCGCCGTTGATCCCGCCGTGGTGAGTTGGAACATGTTCACAGTCAGAAGCATGCCGCTGACGAGCATCTCTAGGCATGCCATTGCGAATACTCTGATTGGAGTTTTTTCCTTCTTCATTGTGTGGGCATCTGTACTCCATTTCTCTGGAACCTGGTATGGTTGGTATCTGCCGATGAGCGACTCAGGCACCTATGACAACACAGGTGCCTCGTACAACACTACGCGAATCCTCTCCTCCGATTTTACACTGGATGAAGAGGCGTACAAGAACTATTCGCCTCTGTTTCTCAGGTAAGTTGAAGCTGCTCAAGAACGGCTTCAAATGCTAATTTGAACAGCACCACGTTTGCCATGTCATATGGACTGTCGTTTGCTGCCATCTCGGCGCTGGTCGTACACACATACCTGCACAATGGAAAGCGGATCTGGCAGCAGTACATGGACAGTACCAAAGAGAAGCCCGACATTCACATGAAGTTGATGAGAAAGTATAAGGAGGCGCCTACTTGGTGGTACATGAGTCTGTTTGCCATCGTGAGTGCATGTCCTTGCGGGTGCCACCGAGAAGTCGCTAACCACGGGGATAGATGCTTGTATTGGGATTTTACACAGTACTTGGGTATCCAACAAATCTTTCTTGGTGGGGGTTTTTGCTGGCAATCGCCATCTCTTTTGGATTTGCTCTCCCAATTGGCATCATCCAAGCCATCACCAATACGCAAATTGGCCTCAACGTCTTGACCGAGTTCATCTATGGCTACATCCAGCCAGGCCGTCCTTTGGCTTTGATGATGTAAGTTCCTTGCAGGCCTTGAAAAAAAAAAAGGTTGGTTCCAAGATTGCAGGAGCTGACTTTACGCCCGCAGCTTCAAAACATTTGGATACATTACCATGTAGGTTGCCAAGCACTGTGGTGCGAAGCAACAACGCTAACACGCAGCGTAGGTCACAGGCACTTAGCTTTGTAGCGGATTTGAAGTTTGGGCATTACATGAAGATTCCACCTCGCACAATGTTCATGTCGCAGGTTGTCGCCACGACATTCTCATGCTTTATCCAGATTGTTGTTCTGAACCTCGCGCTGAACAACATCAAGGATGTCTGTGAGCCCCATCAGGAGGATCACTTTACCTGCCCTGGCGGGCGGGTATTCTTTGCTGGTAAGCCCTCCCCCCTCCCCCTCTGAGATAACAACACCGGTCAAGTGCTGGTCTATCTAACACGTTGTACCTCTGCAGCTTCTGTCATTTGGGGGCTGCTCGGACCGGCGCGCATGTTCTCCCCCGGGCAAATCTACTCAGGCCTCTTTTTCTTCTTCGCCATCGGAGCCGTTGCGCCAATCATCTTCTACTTTGCAGCCAAGAAGTGGCCGAGGTCGCCGGCCAAGTACCTGATGGCACCGCTCATCTTTGGGGGCGCCGGAGCAATCCCGCCAGCAACGCCGCTCAACTACCTCTCGTGGGGCATGGTGGGATTCGTGTTCCAGTTCTGGATCAAGAAGCGCCACTTCAAGTGGTGGAGTCGCTTGAACTTCCTGACGTCCTCGGCGCTGGACCTGGGGTTGGCTCTGGCCACTCTGGTCATCTTCTTTGCTTTTACGCTGCACGGGATCGAAGCGCCCAGCTGGTGGGGCAACGATGTCGTCTCCACGACCATGGACGTTCAGGGCACGGCAGTGCAGATGCATGTAAAGGATGGAGAGCGCTTTGGGCCCGAGACATGGTAGGACGGGGGATGGGAACCCGCCCCGAATATACTCGGCAATGAAGACGAAGCGACCAAGACCAAGATACGCCGTGATTCCCCTTTCCGTAGATGCCCAATGACGCATACCGTTCGTCTCACCAGCGCCACCGCCATCTTCTCTTTTTTTCTCTCTTCCTCTTCCCTCCCTGAGACAACATGCCTACCATCCCTGAGGTCTCTGTGTGTGTGACAGACCCATCACAATCCACGGCCGAACCCCATGGTTGTCTCAACGTGTTGGGCCTAGCCTACCACCCTATTCTGCAAAGTGTTGCTTTTTGCGAACAATAGTTTTCACAAATGGAACCTTCCACTTTCATGCAAGTTTCATTCCGGTGGGGGCGTGTGCGTGTGCGTTTGTGTTTGTGTTTGCTGTGTTTGCTGTGTGTGTGTGTGTGAGTGGGAGAGAGAATGAGACAGTCGGTATAATCGGTGGCGTGCCTATCGGAGCGCAACGGAGACGAGCCATCAAAAAGCAGTTCTTGCATGCAATGTGCAAAATTTCCCTGTCGCTCTGCAGTTCTATCTCTCTCTCTCTCTCTCCGCACTGGACCCCCCTGCCAGGTATCTGATACCTCGATATCCCTGACGTCAACTTGCGCAGAGCATGTGAAAGGAGGGCTGCGTCGCACTGCGCAATAAAAAACCAACGACCCGCGCCGCGCTGCAACTCTTCGTCCCGTCGGGTGTTCCCGAACAAATCGAACAAGTCTAGCCTCAAGCAGCCGGGCGGCGTAGCTTGTTTCCTCTTCTCCCCTCTTTCTTTCTTTCTTTCTTTCTTTTTTTTTTGCCGCAACGTCGCATCAAGCAAAAGGGAAAAGGAAAAAGAGAGCTGCCGGGGTTCCGCACACACAATGACGTAAACGGTTCATAAACATGGCTTCGTGCAGCGAGCAACTCGGGCGTTATCTCTGAGACAAGGATCCATACGCATGGGTTGGGATGACCTTGGGTGAATCAAACAAATTTTTCTGGAAGAAAAAGGAATAATAATAATAAAACCAGAAATAATAATATGCACATATTCATGTTGTACAAGATGCTAGACCTGGAACGGCTCTAACCGAGTCAACTTGCTCCATGTCAAAGAACCAAGGCTCAGTGAGTCCAGACGATAAGCCATCAAGAGATCAAGTCGCAGTGACACAGGATGGAAACCCTACGATACAGAGTGTCACTGTGTGTGGCTTTCCAGCTGCGTGCTGATCAGGTTTCAGACGCTCCCCGGACTATCCGCCATCAACAAAATGTCAACCAGTGGAGTTTGCGCTCCGCAGTCACTCAGAGTTGCAGGAACCCTGGACGCTCGCGCATCTTTATCGCCACCTTTCATCCGTATTGCGCTAACCAGAAGCGATCGAGAGTCACCAGCAAACAGTTAGGAACCGATGAGAGGATACCGACCCAATAAGAAGAGCAAATTGCTGTCAACCTAAACATACAGACGCCACCAAGAGAGCCAAGCCAAGCTGGTTCGCTATAGCTTTGCCACTTATAAGTTGGAAATGTTGGGGGCGGTTTAGCCGTTTGAAAGTAGAGGGGTTTGAAAGAATAAGAAACCAAGAAATTCGTATTTTCGATTTACCCGTCAAACAATTTCCACGAAAGCTTGCTGTTTTTTTTATGCCTTTATACACACCCTCCTCGTTTAGACGTATTCGCATTGATTCATCGGTCATCCCAAAACAAATCCATTCGCCCCAGTCCATCCATGTCCTACCCAAAGCCAGACCGCCATGATAGTCCAACGCGATCCATCTCAGTCCAGCCAAAGTCTATCTTGGCTCCAATTTTATTATCAGTGCTATTTTTCTTTTTTTCCCTATTCTTGAATTTACTCAAACGCCGTGTAGCTTTGGGCCAAAAAGCCAGCGGCCGCCAAATTGACCGAGTTTACCACGCCACACGGTTGGGTTAGTGACATTCCCGGGATTCCGGAAACCGGAAACCCCGTATAATTCATGCCCATCTCCTCGGTAATGCTAGGGCACATTGTTTCCGTGGCTGGAGCATTGGTGGTGCGCCTGGACGAGCTACCAGTGCCCCGGGAGTTGCTGAAGCGCAACGCCCTATCAAACTGCCGAGACTCTGGCGTCCTTTGACTTTGGTCCTGCTGGTTTGAGAAATCCATGATGGATACAGATGCATATTTTTGGTTCTCGGTTGCAGCTCTGTTCATTTGGAGCGTTGACTGCTCCCTGCCCAGCCCCAAGCACAAATTCTCAAGCGGATTGCGAACAGTTGGTGGACCGCGAAGTTTAGGCCTGTCCGGCTTGGGAGGAATCGAATCCTCAGATCTCGGAGAACTGGCTTCAACTTTGTCAGAGCCTACACAAGTAGACGGTGGACTGCTGGATGCGGCTTTTGACAGGACTGGGGATACGTTGTCTGCGTATCCAGCGCGTGGGATCTCCATTAAAGCTCTGGATGCACGGGATTGAGCCCGACTTCGAATAACATCCCGGAATGAAGAAAGAATGGAGAGAAAGTGGTCTGCCTGAGCGTCCGCGCTAGCGCAGTGAGCCATCATGTTCACTGCATGGGATGCCGAGTCCGGATAGTCGGCATTGCGGTGTAAGCCCGCAAACTCATTGCTCAAGACAACAAGCGCAGCGGAATAGAGAAAATAGCTGGAAACGGTTAGAAATCAGATCTCACAGATATAAAAACAAAGCAGCATGCGTACGTTACGAAGGGGTTTCTCTGGGGGAAGCGCCTGGATTCGTACACGATCTGGCATAACTTGATGGTGTGTACGCATGAGTTGAAGCATGCCTCCGACAGCTTTATCATGGCAGAGTTCTGTATGTCAGGAGGCAGCTCCGAATTCTGCGCCTTTATCATCAGGCACAGGAAGTAGGGGCGCGACAGGAGAATAATTGAGTGGTGGCCAAGAAGTTGAGCTTGCAAAATAGGGAGTCCATGAGTTGGCATGATGTTAGGGTTATGCAGATTATCCGCATCAAGCATTGGGTGGAGGCTGGAGGCCCAATCATTGCAGTAATCACTGATTTCCTGAGCAGCTCTGGTCGACACCTTTTCTTTGGAATAAATCTGCTTAAGAATCAGGCCAATGGCTCGGCTTGCTTTAACTCCAGCATCGAGTCCGTGGAGGTTGATGTCTTGCCGTTGGCGAAGCAACTTGCTATTGCTCAGAGGTGAATTTGGTGCTTTGAGCGAGTCATCTGAGCAGTCGTCTTCAGACATGGAGGTAGGTCGGCCCAAAGACATAGCCAAGAAGTGGTCGAGAATGAACAAGCTTCTCCAAAGGCTTCGCCTCCGAGCCAACTCATCATCCTGAAAGATCACTCCGGTCTCCGAGGTCTTGTGGAGGCCCATAGAATAAGCAGACCGAACTGCCATGCCTAACATAATGTCAGTGAACGGCATGATGCATGATTAGAGTGCAGTCCTAACCAAGAAAGGAATACGCGGCATTCCGCCGGGAAACAACTAGCGCGTAGATGGACATCAGGCACAATGCTTGAATGGAGCAAATGTCCCCATTCTCAAACCCAAACGAATCATCTCCCAATTTTTTACCAAACTGGAAGAAGATCTCAGCGCGGTTTGCATTTTGGCCGCGGATATGACTGATGGTTTCGTATTCGGGGCTGTCTGGGGCCGGTGCCGCCATAGCAAGACCAATCGACAGCACAAGATAAATTAAACAAAGATCCGGGGCTTTTGCAGAAAGAGGGTCTGAATAGCAAGAGCTAAGCTTGCTTTGGAATTCGCGGCGAATAATCACCTCCACGAAGCCCTGTGTCTTTTGAAAGTTAGAGAAGGATGGCTTCAATTAGAATATTGACATACGTTAGCGTAAAACAATTCCACAAGCACATCAGCAACTTTTTTGGCTGGGAGCATGTGTAAATTCTCAACCGGCCCTGGCTTGGTTAAAGCTGTCTCGGTGGTTATATGTCGACTGGGGTCTGTGGTGAATGGTGATGGGCCTGCTGAGCTTTCAACAACCAGACGTATCATCTGGAGATACGAACAGGCGGCCGATCCACCAAAATATACTCAAACTAGTGTCAGCATATCATCTTGTTTATAGAGTATTCGAGCGCTTACATAGACTCCCGGTTCGGTCCTGAATCATTCGTGCTTGTCCATATCCATTCGTCTCTTCATCATACTCGAGATTTTTAGCCGCTTGAAGGAGATCAATGCTTTTGGGAATTTGAGCCTTTCTAGCTTCCGGTTTCTTTCCTCTCTTTGAAATAGTTGGCTTCTCTTGGGAATATGCACCGCCATCCATCTCAGCTTGACGCCGCTTAGGGGGTGGGCCAAGGATAGACGCACTATTAGAATCCCTGGGCCCACTCGTATCGTACGCGGAAAGGGTTTCGCGATTAGCGCAACCATCACACCGTTCGCTTCCGTCGCACTAAAATCAATCAATCAGCTGCGTATCCTTGATGCAGATGTATCACTTCTCAAGAGTGTTGGGTTGGTGTCCTGGCCATATCCATCATGTAATGCAGGTGACAGAAGAGCCGGAAATGGCTTCAAAGACGATTCTTGGCCCAATATTGATGGAAAGGAGATGCCAACATTCCAAAGCCATTCTAATAGAAAGCAATGTGGGAAATCTCTGTCTGCGGTCTTATATCCAACCAGAGATGTGAACGGAGGGTGTCTGAAAAGGAATATCATCACACCTGCCTTTTGTTTCCGACGCTTGCATGTGTCACAAGCCTTGAGTGCTATCTTTCTTTGCCCACCACCGCGTATTTTTGGAGACATGCTGAACTAGGAATAGGGCCAAGGGCACTGGTTCTGTTGTCGTGCTCCGAGTGAAAAGTGGAGGCGGAGCAATGTCAAGTGAAATTCCAAATAACGAAACTGTGCTGCAAGGTCCTGCGTTTTCCTTTCTTGATCTCAGAACTTGAAAGGGTAAGCAGTTCGATTGAAGTACAGCACGTGCGGAGGTGTTGAGATGACAAGGAGCTGCAGCAGACGCTTCATAAAAAGGTAATTTGATCGCCCGCACATCCAACGGTGTCACAGTACAGATGAAAGGTGAGTGTTACGGGGCTGGCAGAGTGCCGATCGCCTGAATTTAATGTTCACAAAGGGGGAAAGACTCAGCATATACGATCCGCAGGGTTTCAGTCCAGGCCTTTGGGGTGCATGGAAGAACTGGAAGAATGAACAAACGAGCAAACCGCCAGGGGGGCAGTCTGCGGAGACAGTCAAAATGAGAAGAAGCAGCTGTTCCAATCACACGCCCAGAAAACGAGCAGGATGCTGTGAGAACACACTCCCCAGCAAACGCAAAGCTCGCATTCGACGATGTGACGGCGGCCCAGCTCGGAATGGCCCGCCCAAGTAACTGTGGCGCACCCCGGCTTGACATGGAGGTGGATGGACAGCTGAGATTGGAGGCGGCAGACCGCCTCGCGCGCGCGCAGTTTGCGATTGTCGTTGTGGTTGAGGCACAGATGAAACGCAATGCCTGTCACAGGCCGCCATTGCAAGGTGGGCGGCGCGTGGGCCAGTGAGGCTCGCATGGCGCACCCTCCAATATTCAAGACATCAAACGCCGCTCTGGCATCCCTGTCGCGTAGCTTCCCTGGAGATGATCGCTGGGGTGGCGGGGCTAGCTTCGGTCAGGTCAGCTTCAGTCAGGTCTCAGTCAGTGCTGGTAGTTCGTTTGTTGGTGGTTGAAAACTGCAAGTCAACTCGCCCCCCCACAACCAAGCCATGCACCTGATTGCTCATCGCTCACTCAGGGAGGCAGGCGAAAACCTCAAGTGCCCCTGCCGCCCCATATAATAAATAGCCAGGTGCGCCTTGACAGACAACAGAAGCCGGCGTCCGCGGCTTGGTTTTCCTCATCTCGTAGATCTTAAGTCCCGTGAAGTAAAAAGCAGAAGCTGCATCGGTTGTCTCATCTTAGTCTCGGGAGCTCGACTATCCGCATTCCACTTCAGCAATCATTTCCAGAGCGGACGCAACCCAATTTTTGCCTCCATTGCGACGTCTTTCTCCCCTCTTTTCCCGGTTGTTCATGTGTCCGTCTACCGGGCTCTAGGACCCTGCTTCAGTTTCCGGGTTGCACACCTCCTCGCTGGAGGCCAATTAGTATTCGCCAAGGACGCCGCAAATAGATCACAGTCCCCGCACTCCTGCATCGCCTCCTACGTTTATGAGGCCTTACAAATCCTTCAAATGTAATTATGAACTGATCTGCCGTCAGAGGCAGGTGCCACAAGTACGACCTTGTGCATCCTTGACTGTCCTCGATGGGCTGTATGGCTGCTACCAACGAATCCTAGCAGACCGCACCGGCCCCAGGCACGCGAGCAAGATCTGAAAGATGTGTAGTATGCTAACAGCTTCCAAATTACTTGAGGCGCTTGATCAGTCTTAATCGCTCTGAGTGTACTCTGGGTAAAGTGGAGTTGTAGAGTTGTATATGGACGCTGTTGTACCTGAAGGAAGGGGTTCATGAATAGCCACCTAGCTTCCTACAGTCGCGTGTTGTTTATTATAATATATACTCATAAACATTTAGGAACTCCGCTCTCCCGCTGTCGGCCGGCTGCGTCAGAGTTTCCCCGGTTCACCGACACCATCGTGGTGTCACATTCTGTAGCCACGAGAATCATATTAAGGGGTCCATCATCCAGAGACTCTGGAAATAAAAAGCAACTATTCCAAAATACAGCCTCCAATAAGCAAATCCAAAAAATGAAATAAAAGCAAGCATGCCTTGCAATGGATGCCCAACAACACAGGACAGTCACTATGGCCACAACCCAAGTTCAACGTCACCCCCGGAGCGGGTCTCGATGCGACTTTGCCCCAAGTCCATCCCCTGCACCCGCGCATCTATCCGAGCGGTCAGAGGACTGATTAGCGAGTAGCATATGCCGGCGCAGAAACACTCGCCACAAGCAGCATGGTCGAACGCTTCTTCCCTGGTGCCAAGGTCGCCAGAACGCGACTATCGGCCGAGCCTTGAGCCCCGGACCCTGGGCCACTGCTCTCTCACATGTTGTTTCCTAATCAATCCAACCACAAGCACTTTGTGCTCTGTCGCACACCACGAGGGTTGCAATGAGCAGCCGTTGGGAGCATCCGCCGACGCCACGCCAGCTCACCATCCAACCTGTTGTAATACTGCATGTCTCACTCAAACCCAAACGCCACAGTCGGAGTCCAAGTATTGCACAAAGTACATGGCACATAGGCACTTGCACAAACGAGCCCGACTACCCAAATCACTTGCAGGGTGCGAATAGGATAGACCATTTGGTCAATCCACTATGCAGTGTACACAGGGTCTGTACTGGGCCCAACTGAAGCGCTCAAAATAGCACTTCCGCCATTAATAACAAGTCGTCGGTCCACAGTCATGGGCTTCCGTCTAACCCGATGCCACGCAATCTGAAAAGCAGGTTCTAGAAATCCGATCTTGGCCCCGGGGTCTCTGTCGACTGTTTCAGAAGCTATGCGAGCTATCATGAATATTCAGGCCCCTGCATGCCCCCAGTGCGACATTATCAACAAGAGCAGGGCGCACATGCTGACCTTTCTGCCCGTCTGCCGCCTCACCTTGTTGTCAGATATATGCGGCCTTCATCATGGTGGCCACCCACAATACTGCACACAACCTTTGCCCAGTAAAGTGTGGTAAAAGTAACGCCGTGTTCTAGATCACCCAGCCCACGGCTAGCACTACCCCAGTTCGTGGGGGTGAAAAAGAGGCCTGGGAACAAACGTTGCATCGACTTCCATCCACCCTCTGTCTCTTCCGTTTCATTGGAATCTCCGACACGTGCCACGGCCTCGCAATCATCGGTAATGAGTTAGAGTGGTATATTTCATATCCCGCTTTTCTCAATTCAGCCATTTCTTAGCCATTTGCTTAGGGTGCCCGGCTTGTGCCAACCCCAAGCCATGTGTAGGTTGGAGGTCACCGCTAAAAACAAAAATTGCTTTTCGACGCAACCATTTCCTGAATCGCACTAAAGGCTCGGGAAGACGGATGACAGATGATCGGGTGGAAGGCACCGGCCGAACACATGAGGGGAGCTAACCAAAAATTTCATAAGCATAAAATCGCTTCTATTGAACAATGCTGCTGCCCAAATATGCAAAACATGTTTAAGCTTCAACATGCGGTGGTCGTGGGAATAAAGACGTCCAATTACCGATCAATGTCTATAACCGCATGATATAATTACAGGAAATAAAGTAATCTCTAGATCACAGAACAAGTCTTCCGGGCTCTTCCTCGAGGATAATCTTGCAGCGCTCCAGAAAGATCTGGGCGCGCTCCTCCTCTGCCTTGGGAACTACCAGCGAGAACACATTGGCACCACTCGACAAGCCAGGGACGGTGCGGATGGTGGCGGGTTGGGGGGCGGACTTCTTCTTAGGGGTGGCAAGGATTTCGATGATGTCAGCCTGCTTGGAGGGAGCGGGCTGAGACTCGAACAAGGAGGAGGGGGGGATGGCGGAGATTTGGGGCAGGTAGACACCTCGGACGCCCTTAGCCTTGACCTTGTCGAGGCCAAGAACCTGGTCAAAGAGCTCGTCGGTAGTGAGGGCGCGGTTGATACGAGGAAGTTCGTCGTTGGCGACTTCGGCGGCGCGGCTGATGAAGGTAGAGATGGGCAGAAACACGCCAAGAGTGTCTTGGATCTTGTTCTGGACCTCGACAACCTTGGCAAGAGAAACAGGAATGGAAACCTCAAGGTCCTCAATCACAGGGGCCTTGGAGGCTTCCTTGGCAGCGTCCTTGGGAGCCTCCTTGGGAACCTTCCTCTCGGCGACCTTGATGTTGCTGAGATCGAGGTGGGAGAGTGTGTTGAATCGAGCCTCAATGGCAGCCGGGGTCTCGGGGTTGATGGATCCCAAGTAAGCCAGGACATCACCCTTGAGCAGGCGGCCGTGAGGTCCGGTGCCCTTGATCTTGCTGACATCCTCCTTGCTAATACCATGCTCGCTGATGAGATGTCCGACCGAGGGGAGCAGAGGGTATTTGTGCTCATAGGTTCCGCTAGCGACAGGCTTGGGAGCGGCCTTGCTCTGGGCTGGCTGCGACTGGCTGGCGGCGGGGGTAGAGGCGGCAGCCGTCTCCTTGGGAGCTTCCTTGGCCTGGGCAACAGGCTCGTCGGCGGGAATCTCGACAGTGCTGGCATCATCGCCAGACTCAGCAATGACAGCAATGCGGGTGCCAACCTGGACGCCCTTGCTGCCATCCTGGTTCATGATCTTGACCATGACACCGTCATCCTGGGCCTCGACATCCATAGTGGCCTTGTCAGTCTCAATCTCGAGCAGCACGTCGCCAGCGCTGAACGTCTCCCCCTCCTTGACCTTCCAGCTAGCAATGTTCCCCTCGGTCATGGTGGGCGAGAGCGCCGGCATCGTAAAGTTCTGGGCGGCGAGGCATCGTGACGAAGTGGTGAAGTCTAGATCTAATTGTTAGGAACGCGGGTCTGCATGTCTTGTCTCCATGTCCACGAGCGACTTGTTGCAACGAATGGTGGGATGTTCTAGGAGAAGAGCTGGGGGTGAACGTACTACGGGCGATAACCCGGGCGCCGGTGAGGCGGGCAGACGCTCGACATGCTGCCGCAAAGGATGCCATTGGAGAGCGCTATTTCGACCAAATGGATTTTCGAGAGGAAGTAGAGGCGGAATGGGGCGACAGACGCGCTGGGAGAATGTTGAAGGTTTAGTTTCTTTCTCCGGTAGCTGTTGGGATGACGGCGCACGGACCAGGCGGTGTTTTTTTGATTCAACCAGAGGCAGCTCGTAAACTTGGATTCATTACGCCTGACTGCGATCAAAACTTCATGGAGCTATGATTGTTTTTATGCATTTCTTACGCATTGTTTCACCATTGTGTCCCGTGATGCTCGGTGAATGATTCCTCAAAAAGTTATTGCGACGTTTCAACTCAACGGCGATTTTTCATTAATATCTCAACCGTTCCACTTATGTTCGCCGGCCTCTCTCGGACAGCATTGGGCCGAGCCCACCCACGCCAAAAGCAGGCCACCGAACGCCCTGGTTTGGCGCGCCCCAGCAGTTAGACTAGATGGCCCGTGCACAACAAATGGATCATGAGAGGACAGCCTCAATTCATCATGAAGTCAAAGATGGCCAACCAGTTTGACCGCAGAATATATAGGCTCATTTGTTCAGTATATGTGACATAGAATATGCAGCCTACAATCTTCCAGAACCATATGCGTGTTTGTTCGGGTTATATAGTCATTCATCGGACACCAAACGTCATGACAGCGAACACGTGTCTTGGAATCGAATGATGTTGACTGTGACTTTACTGGGGCTTGTGGCTAAATACCTACCCACATTCTCACGCTATTGACGAACGAGCGCTAGTAATTTGATGATACGACGAAGCTTGAAAATGCTAACTTGTCCGGGTTCAATATTCCTCTCCTTGTACGTATACATAGCAATACCCAAGAATTCACACCACTACTATGAATTCGAGGAATATCATGCACGCCAAAAATATATTCGAGGGCATTACATCTTTCTTTGCTACCAAATTTCAATTCTAATCGTAAAAATGGCTGAGAATCGTCATGGGAAAGCCTATTGTTCAATGCCAACAAAGCTGGAAAGATCAGCAATATCTCCGGGTATATTAAGCAAGCAACGAACTATTTTGCATGGGAATATTAGTTGTGCTAGTTATTGCAATCGGTGTATATATTATCGTCTCTATGTATTAGAGATATCGATGTTGGTTGAGTACAAAACATGCATCAAGATATGATCTAATGGGTCATTGCTCACATCATTCAATATCATTCTTAGTCAGGTTCTCCTTAAGCAACTCTGAGAAGGTAAAAGAAGAATATTCTTACTACATTCATCATATCCATATTGAGAATAACTGAAATTATCCCTGTATCCAGTAGAGTTGCTCAGTGGTTGAATGTGATTTCCTCGTATATGGCATTGACTCAGGAATTCAAGTTCCGATATCTCCGGATGATCTTAAAGGATGCAGTTGGTATTAGCAATATATATCTCTCAGGAGCTCAGATTTTCAGTTGGCTCTTGACAATTGGCATGAACTGATGCACTTTGGTGACTTGGAGAAGATGTGGTTGATAACCCTCAAGCCCCAGGTCTTCTCGATCGTATCGTGTGTTTCGATAAAACAGATGGCTACTTGGGTTGAAATTTTTGTCATCACTAAAAGATAATTTGTCATGAAATACAGTCAAGCACACTGAAATTCTTCTTATCTACTTGCAGATCGCCCAACATGAAACTCGTTGGGGGAGAGACATGATTGGGAATGCATGCCCACGCAAAGCCAGGCTTAGGATACCACAGACGCGTAATATAATATTATCATATTTGATTTGAATTGGTTATACAGATCCATTGTCACCTGCAATATATCAATCGGTAGTATAAGAGAAAGTGCCTTTGGCAACAAAGCAACCCGCGGCAGGAAGGGCTTTACAAACACTAAATGTCGGGATATCTTATCAGCCACCTCAAGATGAATTTCATATTCATGGCCCACCAAGTTCCAATACTCTCATAGACAGAATGCTTTTTGGGACAAGGAATGGACATCGGTTATCAGGGCCGAAACCGAGAGTAGTTCACAATAATCACATAGCGAACGCAGAAACGACATGCACCTTCCATAAAATAGTGGAAGGTGTTTTTTTTCGTTTCAGTTTCACCAAAATCCAGGGAGTGATGTAATTCCCACGTCCACGCCCGCCATGGCGGTGCTCGTTGCTGAAGCATTCGAACATGAGGAACATCCCCAAGGATCTTCCCATTATTTCCCATGGCACTTACTCCAGCTCCGAGCCGAAAGGAGTCCCGGGACTTTTGTCAGCTTCGCTGAAAGAATAATTTTAAACCGGAATGGAATTCAATGCTGCGCAAAACACAACACCATCACTGCGCTGATAAGAAAAGTCAAATAAACAACGGCGATGCGGACGATAGAACAACCCGAGCTTTAAATAACTCCACACAAAGTCTTTGAGATCATTTATTCTTGGGCGCTTTTTTAATCATTTGCCACCGTGCCATTTTGCCAAAAAAAGCACTTGCTACGTAACATTGCGACCAGCACAAATGCGAGGGCCGCGCAGCGTTCCGTGGGAAGTTAATGAAACAGCATTAAATGATGAATTTGCACAGTCTGGGTTGTATAAAACAAAATGCATGGCGGGTGTTTGCTAAATTTATCAAACGTGCTCTGATTAGCGTTTCGTTTCTTCTGGGCACCCCTGCCCCCCCGGGGGCCAGTCAGTCCACATCCCAGCCGACGTTGGCCCGTGCGGATCAATTGAAAATAGCTTCACAAATTTCAATCAGCCCAGAAAACGGCCCGTCAATTCCACTGCCAAATGACCACTCTTATGATACCCCTGACACCAATTGAGCGCATATACGCTCATATAATCGCTTCCCTTTAATATATCGCCCAAAAGTCCCCCCCCACCACCACCACCACCCACCCTCTCAATCGTCACCATGGCAAACCTCTCGCGGGGCTGCTGCGTGGGCTTCCGGCCCCTCGCCGCCCGCTCCGAATACATCGCCGCCCGGTCTCGGTTCTTCTCCACCTCCCTCCGCCTCCGAGCCGCCGAGCCTGCTATCAAGATGACCCGACCTCCCACCCCCGCGAAGCTGGCCTCCACTTCCAATGCCAGCGCCTCCGCCGCAGCCCCGAGCCGGTATGCCTTCATGAAGTCGCTCGCGACGAAGACGACGCCGACGGTCCTGTACGAGGGCCCCTCCCATTTCTGGTTCTACTTTGGCTGCTGGAGCAGTGGCGTCACCATTCTCGCGTGGACGGCCCTCACGGCGCCGGCGTCCATGGAGCAGCCCGAGGGAGTGCCCGTCTGGGTCGGCTACGTCTTTGGCGCATCATACCTCCTTCTCGGCTCCATGGGAGCCTACATCATCACCAAGACGCCCAACATCGTCGGCAGGATCCGCGTGCTCCCTGCGCTGCAAGGGGCGAAGCCAGCACCAGGCGTGGCCGCGCATGTGCCCCTCCAGATGGAGGTCACGGTGAAGCGCATGGTGCCGCTACTCAAACCCAAGGTCATCACGACGAGCTTGGACAAGGTGGCGCTCAAGTCACGCTTCTCGCTACCGGAAGAGTTTGTGCCGGAACTGAAGCGCGTCGAGATTCAACGGGCTGAGGAAGCGCAACGCAAGGCACAGCGCAAGTTTGACATGGACCACCTTTTGACGGTGCCGTTCCGCCAAGTCAGCCGTGGTTTTTCGAGCATGTTTAACGGCATCAAGTCAGCATGGACAGACATGGGTTACGGGGCCATCATGGTAGATGGCAAGAGATACAAGGTGGACGTGACCAAGGGATTCGCGCATGATGGTTTCAAGACTCTGGAGAAGCTGGTGGAAATTAAGCCCTAGAGGGTGTGGTTGAGGGTGAGACTAAAGCACATGGGATGAACCGATTTTACATCTTGTTCCTCATCTCTTGCCAGGGAACAGAGACAAGTACAACCCGGAGACGGCTGAGGATTGAACACGCGATGCCATCTACCCTGCACTTTCACCCTCTGGTGTAAAACAGACATGTACGATAATAGACGTTCCCTTGGTAAACCAAAGTGATCATCGCTGACTACGCATCGTGTGTCCATGAGCCGAGAGGGGAATCTGTCAAACCCCCAACGTCTGTTAAATTGCTTCAATTCGCGCAGTCCGGCTCCGGGCTAAGGAGCGCCTTTTTTTCGGTGTCGCCCTCGTGACGCAATCATACCTCGATCTCAGGGCACGCGACTTTCCCATGTCGCGACGATGGCAATACGATCAGAATCGGCCCCATCCGGATGAATGCGCTGCAAATCACTCAACCGTACACCGCTAAGATCGAGGCGAACTCCGGCAGTCAAATCGATAGGATGCCACGTACGATCACCATCTCCACACAGACGAGTAGGCGCCTTGAAATAGTTCACTCACACAGCAGGTGTCGCAAAGTATCCGTTACCTCTGGGCGACCGTTTGTATTTTAGCGATGCACATCATTCGTCCAACGGTTGGATGGGAACGAGATCCGTTCGGGTGCGAGCATGGCTCAAAGGTTTTTTTCGGGGCTCCTCGTGTGATCTCATCGAGCCGCATGAAGTTTGACGTGTTGTTGACTTACATGGCATCCTGTAAACCATCGGCATCGACCCATCTCGGCAACGGCTCCATGGCGCTGAGCCACCCGAATGGCAGCCGTTGTTGTCAGATTCGAGACGGTGCCGGCATTGAATGACAAGACCTTACGAGTCGAAACGCCCCTGGGCGCCAGTGGCTGGCATGAATCTGGTTCATAGGCTACCCGTTGCCGGACAAGATCGTACATATGTGGGCGCCCTATCTGGCTTAGTGACCGAAGCTTCATTGGTAGCCGCTTTGGGGGCCACATCTCTCTCTTCCCCCATCCCCATCCCCATACCCGCAGCACGGTGGCCAATGGGCAGGGTGCAAAAATCTTCATGCTCGTAAATCGGGATGACAAGGGGGAACGCCAACTTCCAAGCCTGAGGGATCTGATGTCAGGTCAAGACGCAAAAGCTACCCGGAATGGGGACGCCAGGCCCGCGAAGGCGGGGTGCCAAAGTGCAATTGTTTCTGTCAGACGGGCTAATTGGGCCTAGTCCTGCACTGAAGCAGCACATTAGTTTACCCCTCTAATCCGACGACGTTCACATCGCGCTACGATGGCGGTCAGTCAGCCTCACCCAGGATCCCTTCGCAAGGCGAGGCTATCCTTGACACGGGCAAGGACAACAGGCGCATCACAACTTGTCCCCTTCGAGAATTTGCAGAGTGCGCTCCACCAGGCGAGGCTAGCGTGCCGGCTCTTGTCGAGCAGACTCGGTGGGTCTGGCAAAGTCGCCAGAGGTTGTGCCAACATCATGCCATCTCATTTTCCCGTGCATCGCTTGCTCGTCCATTGCGACAGTGCAAGGAACGATAAACCCTCCGGCGCCTGGCTGCACGGCCGGCGGCACCCCTGCGTTCAGGGTCTAGTCCTAACGAGCGGCGCACAGAAGCGGTTGCGCACGCACACAAACCGTTAATCTATCCTCATCAACTTGATGCTGGAATTGGCCCATTGAGAATTCAGAACCTTCGCTGACATGTCACACATCATGAGCCGACCCCCTCCATCCATGCCCGCGCAAAAGGGTGCTGTGGGCTACCAACGTCATCGTGGGCTCCGCGGGACTGGGCAGGGAGGGCCTGGGTTATGCGCGTGAGCTTGGTGTGCGTTTGCGGTGAGATCCTTTTTGTCCCACTCCAGATGATGGGGCCCTTGGCGGTTAGCGCTGTGGGTTTTTTCGATTTTTAGATGCCCGCCCACTGCAATTCCTTGGAAGTTGGGATGAATGACGATTCACACCACATCTGAACCTTTCGGCTTCACGACATGTACATACATGAGCCGAGGGAATCCCGTTGGCTGCGACTCGGGAAGTCTCATCTTGGTCAGCAAAACCGACGACGCGACCTGTGTTGAGATGCATTGGCGTTCTTCAGGTGAGGAGCCACAGTGGCCGCAGTAGTGTGCGCAGTGCGACAGCCCACGTACCATAGTAGTATCAGATATGGCAAGATATGTGTCTTCATCTGTTACCGTCGTATGCTCTTGAATGCCTCGTGGACAAGTGTGTCCGGACGATGTTACCTGTCGGGAACTGGACATCCGCCTCATTCTCACCACCCGGTTGGGCTAGACCCAAATCAACGAACCCCCGAGACGCCCACGATGACTTTTTGTGGACTGACGCCCGTAACTCACATCGCCCTTTGGCCTATCCGAGGCTCTGTGATATGTAGGTCATCGGTTGATGCTGGATTCCGGCACAACATGGCGCATTGACGTGCGTCTGACTCGATGCGGAATACGCTCTGCACGCGCTGGAATCCAAGGAAAAATCGGATTGGCATCCATAACCTCTCTACTGCCACCCTGGTGCCCTTGTGAAACACAGGGTCCATCAGTTAGGAGGCATGGGTGCAGGGGCCACCGCTGGGAAACAGCGTCAGGATATTTTTGCAGATGCGCAAGTCTCGTAGCCGCATCGGCGGGGTTGGAACCAAACTTGGACCACCTTGATCGGATATCTGCTCATTCGCCTGGTGTCCTCGGCCACTCCCTAGTGCGGGACGGATAGACTATGGACGATTTCCTCTGCCGTTCCCTTCAGCCTCTCTTGGCGCTGGTCAGAATGGCACAAGTAGGCTAAACGATGGAAGGCTTGTTGTTGCATGCACAACCTACGCCACTTCTGGCATCGCGACCCAGGGATGCAGAAGTGGCATGTCGTTGATGGGGATTGGACAATTCCCCGCTAGATCGAGGAGAGAACAGAGCCATGCCTTGAGGAGGGGTCAACTCTGGGATTGAGGCCTCTCTCTGCGCAGCTCCATTCCTACCCTCCTATTCTGGACTTTTCTGCGTCAATGAGTCTGGCCCTCCCACCCGTTCGGGCCTTGGTTGGGCCACAGAAACAAGCGTCAAGGGCTGGTCGATAGATGGCCGAGACGCAGCCCATCATGCCTGCGATGTCGGGCTTGCATAGCTCCAAAGTCTCTTGGTGAATCAGAAAAGTGACGCCAGGTGCATCGCACCATCCACTAACGCACCCGAGGTGTGGTATGTCGCATCTGGGCGTGTCTCTTCTCTGGTGTTCTGGGAGCGATCTTCGTAGCCGTAGCCGCAGCCGTGCCCGCGCTCGCAGCCTTCACGGCAGTCGTTGAGCATTGTCGCGCGCAGGTAGCGGTGAGCAGACAGATGAGCGAATCGTCGCAGGCAATCGTCAACCCCTCCCCTTTCCCGCGATTCAAGCCTGCCAGCCCCTCTCGATCCCGCACTCAGCGCTTCAGCATTGTCACACAGTTTGATGCGAATTCCCTTGAAGAGCGTGGAGTGGAATGTATTTTCGACGTCATGTGCCCCTCGTCGCAATCTGTCCAAAGAAGCACCTGGGCTTGTGGTTGGTCGTCATCGTTCGAATTTCTAGAAGAACCGCCAGTAGCGCGTGTTGTAGTGTCCTAGTGAGGGGACCAAGAGGCTCAGCCGACTTGACCATGGCAATTGGGTGGTCAGGGAATGACGACGATTCGTCCAAAATAAGGGTCCATCCCACCCCCGACCCCCCAATATGCTCTGGCCGCCAACATCTAGATTGGTTGCCCGCCGCGTAGCGCATCTGATCAACGACACCCCGAGGCAGATGACAGCCAAGAACGGGTCCTCCAAAGCCCTTTTCGGGGCGTTTGGCTGTGCGCTCGGAAGAAATAGCAACCCCTCATTGGACCGACTCGTGTCCCGTCTTTTCATCAAGGTCTTCCCAGACAATTTCCTTTTTTACGTAGTATCAATGATGTCTGAGTGCTCATCGCTCAATGTAGTCGCGACACTGGACACCTCCACCAGTTTGGAGTGGATCTTTTCATTTTTAGTAGGTTGAGATGGGGTATCCAAGCCAAGGAATTTGGACCTATCTTGTCTTGTATGGATAAACGCTGATATTCTTCCCCAGACTGAAAGCAATGTGGGATGATCACCTTATCACCGATTAAAAAGAGTTTCAGAGAGCACCGAGGCCTCATCTTCATCATGGCCTGTGCGCGATGCCGACAACCCCGGCTTGACCGGGTCTTCTCGCTACTCGATACTGAATACATGGAATTGGTATGTATCCGTTTGTTCTAGGCTATAGTGTGCGTAAGGCTTGTGCGCGGCTATACCGAGAACATTGAGCCAAAATCTGTGTCAGTTCAGACGCCGTTGCTGTAGATTTATTCTCGTAGCTGAATGGAAACCATGATACCGGATTGGCCCTGGTCTGGCCCTGCCTACTTGTGGAGAAGCTTACAGTGAGGACAGGCCATGCAGTAGTTCACAAACATGGTCTTGTTACATGGGGGCGCTGAGAGAATCCAGTTGCCTAATGCGGCAGAGGTCAAGACGGCAGTGAAACAAGGGCTGATGTCGGCGCCGAACCGCCGGGGGTCTAGATGCTGGCTGTCATGTACATCAGAGTAAAACAAGGACTCTGCATGGAACACTCTGCGTGGCTGCAACGGGAAAGACAAAACCATCTTCAATCCTCCACAGTGGTTTGCATTCCGCATCGCCCCTGGGGTGGAGGGTAGAGAATATTCGCAAAGAGGCTGGCGGCGAGATGCGGTATAGATGCGGTACGAGAAGCACATGAGGATAGCATGAAGGAGGGGGGGTAGCCTTGGGAAGCGCCGCAATGTTCTGAGTGGCTGGACCAGACGACCATGTCTTGTCTGCTTAGATACTGGCGAGAAAAAAAAGGGTGTGGGAGCCAACGAGTCCGATGTCGTCGGGCTGGCCATTCTAGCGTTGTTGGCGGATACCATGGCACCTCCCCGTGTGAGCAAAAGGATTCTCGTGGCGATTTCACACGCACAAGCACGAGTTCCATGCGGAGAATGACCGAAAGAAGTCGAAGAAGGAAGCGTCAGGCCATCTCATGACACACAGCATGCGGCAGCAGGGAAAAAAATAATGACCGCAGTGGACGACTACCGAAGGGCTAGGCTCGCAGTGTGACGACAGAACGGCAACGTCCCTGGGCTTGGCACCAGTGGTTGCCGTGAAGCCCATCGTGTGGTGAAAATCAGTGCCTCAAAGCAGACTTGATGGTGGTTCGGGCGGCATGGCATGGACCCTCGAAAGGGATGATGATATGGAGTGGGAGGCGGTACGAGTAGGTCGCTGGTACATGTTTAAGGGTGGAACCATGACCAGGGGCTGGGACCCCCCTTGAAAGCAAGATGACATGCTCCCCCAATCAGACGCCGCCGCCACGCGGGCGCAGTGGAGATATGACATAACTGCTGGGGGCGCGCTGAGCAGCAGCAAATGGCAGAGGCGACGTTGGACGCCCCCAGATGCAGCATCCCCTCGGGCGCAGGACGCGATGCGGCAAAAGAGAAGAGACGGCAGCATCCAGAGCGAGTCTGCCATGCGCAGGAGAGGGGCGAGGAGGCGACTGGAATTCAAAGGTCCCGGACGGCCGGGTGGCGTGAGCGTCCAGTGGTTGGATGGCTTTTAAACTGGCGGACGAATCTGAACGAGGTCTCATGGCTGCGATGGGATCTCGTTGCGTGACGGCATGTCTTGAATCACGGCAGGCCCTGTTGGGGCTCGGAGAATGGGTTGAGGCCATGGGTATGGATGGGTATGGGGACGCACGGGCATGAGGGTTCATGAAAAAACGGATGGATGGATGATTCAAACAAAGTGGGATAAATGGGCAAGGTGTGGCTTTCTGGCGTGTAAAGCAGCCTGTGTGTGCGAGGACATGCCTGTTCCGGTGGCCATGGTGGTGTTGAATGGTTACAGAGGATATCCGTAGTGGATGGGTTGTAATATCAGGGCAGGCAATAAGAGACGATAGGTCCCAATCCTGCTGGGGAGTAGCCCTCCATTACAGCCAGCCGGTGCTAACGGTACCAGGACCAACGCTACTGCATCGATTCGACCTCCCTACCGTGCAGCGCGGCTCGCTGGAAATAACGTTTCATGCAGACCGCGTGGAAACTGGCCGAGGCGTGGCAGGTGAGTCTGGACGAGGGAGGATATTGATGTCTCGGGCCAGGCGCCTGGGATCCATCCAACCTCTCTGCAAGAGGAGGCGATGCGAGACGAGACGGCACAACGCGGCACAGCGGCGATCCTGGACTGACTCTAGCAACTGACGCAAGCCCATTCTCATTGTCATCAAATCCCGATCGGATCAATTCCACAGCCAACGTCTGTTAGCCCTGCTCATCCCGAATAGTTACCGCGGCCTTCTCTTTAGCTCTGCCGCGCGAAAGCCTCCTTTTATTACTCCGTATCCTTATCGCTATCCCGTGGGGTTGTATCGTGCTCGCTAGCCGGGTAGTCTGGTGGAGGCACCACCTGCCCTAGTAAAAGTAGCATTGAAATCGGCTCCTAGGAGAAAGGCGCCATCTCCGTGGCCCGGTGGACGACGGCGTATTTTCGCCCGGGGACAGTAAACAAACAATAGAACTAAAGAGCTTCGCTGTTGTTTACTGATCTGAGCTTTCACCTCCTGTCTTGCTTTATGAGACATGGCATGGGCCATACAGTGACCATAAGACGGTTGCCCTCTCAGCTGCACCGACCACGGTGATGGCCGCCCGTGGTTGGAGACGGCTGACATTCAGCTCGACGGTGGATGCTGATGGCGATTGTTGCGATGGATGGAAATGAGAGTGCGCAGGTCGCGAGCGAGTCCCGATATTGAGCGCCCAGTTGCGTAATCTGGTTGGATGGATGCGCAGCAGGCGCCCATCACCAATCTTATTCGCAGCACTCGCATTCTCCTCTACTACTCGCCGTGTCTAGGCCCTGTCCTGGTCACAACGCCAAGCTACCCCCACATGGACCCATCGTGACTCCACTAGAGACCTCCGAACGCTCGGCGGCGTTGTGCCATTTTCTTTCCTGACTTGGAGCTCGACCTTGGCACGACCGTGCTGGGCGACGATGTGCCGCCGGAGTCGCATCTATTGCGACCAAGTTTTTTTTGCTGTATTCTGCTTTACTCCGTAGTCCAAATCAACTGAAAGATATTTATATATTTCTTTTCCTTTGGATCACCTGGAACAAGCACCGCGTCCCTATGCCGTGCATGTGAGCAAGGAGCACCACGACACCAGTTGGAGACATGACTGGTCGAATGGCTGTGACTCTCATTCCCTAGCTGCGCTTCCTAAACAGGGTGGCGGGCTGAGCGCTTTGTCTCTCTGCGTCGCCTGCATGCGAATTTATCCAATGTGCTTGATAGATGAAGTGGCGGCTGTCATGTTTAAAAAATAAAAAATGGCCACTGTGATTTATGAGTGGACGGGGAAAATCCCTACTTAGCATGCTGGGCCGTGAGCGAGGACTGAGCGCTTTTGGATGCCATGACAGACATGCACTCCCAGGATGCAGGCCGTCAAGCGTGGTGTAGCGACGGATATGAATCCATGAAAGGAGCCCGGGACGTTGACATCTCGACGCCGTTTCTTGCTGCTCGCACCGTTGTTCCGGTGCCCTGCTTGCAGACTGCTAGCGCTCAGCCATCAATTATTGGCCGTTTTGAATGAGATCACCCTCGTTCTTGAGGCTTTGAAGGCGGCAACGGACCCTCGAACGGCCACTGAGGGCCCCTCACCAGTGGATTCCAAGCAAGGTGGGAGGGATCCTCAGAGGGTCGCAGTTCGGGGTGGGTCTCAAAGTACCCTGTACTTGTGCGAGTCCCACGGGAGGTCCACGGGTGGCACCCCCATCCAAGCGTGCCCCAACCAAGCCCCAATTAACCCGCCCGCAGGACCTCTGATGAACGAGCCAGGGTGTGCGTGCTCAGCTAAGGTGGACAGGGGAGGGTGCTGGGGTGTAAGGTGACAGGGCCGCGCGCAGAGCGGACGGGACGCCGCACAGGTACCTACCTACATGCACACTGTGGTACATCTAATCGCGGTAGCGGTAATAATAGCGCCTTTCTCGACATCCTAGGTACTTGGTAGCGGCTGCGAATTCAATCCTCGTCGTGTGCCCCCCCATGAGATGGCCCATGAGCCTTTCGGCGGGTCCAGTCGCTACCTCCATGGCCTGGCGCTCAGAGGCCTGCCAGGGCGCCATGACTATAGTAACCCGCCAGGCCCCTCCACCATCCACCTGGACCCTTTCTGTTGTTCCTCTCCTTCTCAACCATCCTCAACGTCGACAATCCCATCGCGGCACCGATAAGCCACGGAGGAAACGGTGCCTGGGTTCACGGCCATCGATCGCATCGTACACGACGATTCTATACGGCCACCAGTGCAAGAGCTTCTCTTCCTCTCTTGGTTTTTTCGGGTTTGCTGGTCTCGCTGTTGCCGTGCTGCAGCATTTTCAACCCCCCTTTGGCGAGGTGAGTACCAAAAGTGTTGCGCGTTACTGTTCTTGCTGTTGCTCCCATTGTTACCGGCCGATCGTCTTCCTATGCCTCTTCCAACCCTTTCCATATGTTTAATGTTATTGTTTGTTTTCTGCTTTCTTCGACGAAGGGATCAATGTGGATGGATGGGTGACGAGACACGGGCGATGAGGATCGTCCGCTTGGGCACCACCACCACCATGTACACTTTTCAACGCTCGCCCTATCCTCGGACATGACAACACCCTCGATTGCCCTGCTCCTTTTGGCACCTTACCCACCATCCCGCGTGTCCGAATTCTGCTTCCCGACTTTGCTGCACTTGTTGTGTTTCGCTGCACATTTCAGCGAGAGTCCGTGTTTTTTTTGGACCCCTTCTCCCCCAGCCTGCCCCCCGTCCACTCGCGCCCGTGCACCGTGACTGTTGCCTCCCAAGGATTCCGAGTGCGTGTGACCGCTACGACCCTTTGCGACCGCAACAACGACTGCGAGTGATTGCAGGCAGCGGATTTGCGAGGCAGTGCGACAATCACACATTCAAAATCGTTTGTCCTCCTTGTCCTGTTGGTAGTGGCCGTTTTATCGTTCGTTTTGTCCATTTGCCTGCTGCCCATCCAGAATGGCCCAGAGATTTCTGCGACAAGCCCAACATGCATCTGTGTCCCGCATTTCTCCAAAAAAAAACTACTTGATTGCATCGTCATATGCCGCGATGCGAACTTACGACTGACTCGACCGTGACACAGATTTAACATCACTCGCCGTTTCGTTCCCTCGATAAGCCTTAGGCCGTGATACGCGCAACGGGGCCCCTCTCACGAATCTTTCACTCCTTCCGTATCCCCCGCTCCCCTCGATCTCTCGAAAACACAACACACATACATCTCATTTAAGCCAACTCGCTGTCTATGCGCAGTGGCCAATAATCATGGATTCAGAAGACGGAGAACTATTCATCAAGGTACGGGCCCTTTGGAGCAAGTCAAAACCATGGTATTGTTTCTAACACTGGGAATAGCAACTGGCTGGTTTCGTGCGAACACACGAAAAGGCCTTAGCCAACGCCCTTCAGTTCCAACGACGAGAAACTCGCCACAAGGTCTCCCACAGCACCAGTGCAGCCACCATCCCCCAATCCTCGACCTCCCTACCTGAACGACCCGCCACTTCTTCCTCAACCTCAAGTTCCCTGGCTGCCGCATTGTCGCTGGGTTCCCTCAGCTTCACCTCTCACAATGTCAAATCCGCGAAGTTGGCCTTGACCCCTCACCACCTTTTCTATCTTCTCTCCCGATTCGAAGAGCTTGGCATCAACGTTGGTCCGATGAAAGTCCGTCTCGAGAACCTCCACGACAGTTCGTCTTCAGCAAACTATGTCTCTTTTCTCAGCAACACCCAACGATCGAGGAGTAAAGGCTCTGATATCGATTCTATACACTCTGTCTCGAGTATGCGAAGTGTCATGTCTGGGATGTCCGCCCTGTGGGCCAGCTTTGGTATCGGTGCCAGCATATCAGCAGCCCGAACCGAACGGCAAAAGGCTGCGCTCCAGGCCGACATGAAGTATCTCTACTCTGCCTTCACTAAGATCCCTTGTCTCAAGCTGGCGCCTGACTGGCGGGCTCGTTTAATTCGTGGCTACGAAGAATTTCCCTTCGACTCCGCGGTACCGCTCTACGCCTTCAAAAACTTGCAGGCGCTCGAAGTGAACAGCATCGACTTCCGACAATTCTTCGGCTGGGATCGTCTGGCTGACCAGCTGCGGTCGCTCACTCTCAAACGTGCCGGTATCGAGGATCCTGCGGATATCCTGATTGACATTGTCTTGGACGATATGGACAAGAGACGGCGACGATCCGCCAAGACGCAGTCTTCGCCCACAAACGCATGGCCAGGCAGCACCAGTCCCCGGCGAACCACCAACTCTGGTCACCCGGAGCTGCACAGGGCCGCCTCTGCTCCCAGTTCGCCCGATCCTCGTACCTCTGGTGAGATGCGCGTTGGCTCCATGACTCCTAGCGAGCACGCTATTGAAGAGGACCGTCGTCGGTCCTCCATTGGCAGAGACGATGATTCTTTCCCCAGCTCTCCACAAAAGGAAAGCCGCCCTCGTAGCAACTCACCTCCACGACCAGCCAGTTCGCGCAACCACTCTCACACCTCTCGGGGCCACCACCGCATGAGACGATCAGGCTCTGGAAGTTCACACTCCAGCCTCTCAGACTCATGGACCCACCATCACGCTCGTGGAAGCTCGACCAACCTCATGGCGATGGGCGTTCTCCCTCCCTCAAAGTGGCGCTTTTTGAGACACCTGAGCCTAGCAGACAACTCGCTGCACTCCATCCCCCAAGCCAGCCTCGCTCCCCTTTCCAACACATTATACTCCCTTGATCTCTCATCCAATCTCTTCAGTCAGATCCCAGACAGCTTGGTTAACCTCACCGCGCTCCGTGCCCTGAATCTGTCCCACTGCATGATCGACTCTCTCCACTCTTTGACTCGCAACCCTCTCCCTGCCATTACTGCTCTCAACCTGCGAGCCAACAGACTGCAGTCACTCGCTGGCATCGAGAAGCTTTTCCCTCTGGAACGCCTGGACCTCCGAGATAACCGCCTGGTCGACCCCATGGAACTTGCCAGACTGACGGGTATCCCCGAGATTCGTGAGATCTATGTGGAAGGCAACCCCTTTACTCGTACCCACAAGAATTACCGCGTGACCATCTTCAACCTTTTCCGCAAGACTCCTGGACATACCGAAGACATCATCATTGATGGCACTGGCCCTACTTACTCTGAAAGGCGACAGCTTGTGGACCGCCCCCCAATGCCTGATTCTGTTCCCGTGGTCAAACCCCAAGCCCCGGAAATCCCCACCGTCGATTTGAGCAAGCCCGCCATTGTCCACAACGCCCCTAAAGAGCCCGCCGTCCTTCGTAAGGAGAGGCCTGCTCCCAAGGCGGTCATGAGCGAGATCAACACCACTTCGACACGTCGCCGGAAAACTCCCAAGCGACGGATTGTTGATTTGGCCACCAATGATGCTCCCCCATCCCCTGTTGCTGTTGATCTACATGCCGCAAAGCCAGTTAAAGCGGCCAAGACCCCCATTGCCACCGATGGCAACTACCGCATCTCCCAGCAGCCTGAAACTCAGCTCTTACCCCCCGTGGTGCTTACTGCAAGCACGAACAGCAGCTTCACAAGTGATCAAGATGTTCCCCGAATCAATACCAATGTTGTCTCTAATATCTCGTCTGCGTTCCCGTCGAATGATCACTCCCAAGATTGGAAGGATTCTCAAGACTGGGATACCAGCGGTGAAATCTACCGACAGAAGATTGAAGCCTTGCGGGACAAGGTCGGAAACGGGTACCTGTCTGTTCTGAGCGAAGAAAGCTGGACCCCGAATGGCCCATCGGACTTTGCTTCATCTGGTCTCCCATCCGCAGCTGCTCTCCGGGCTGCCCACACACCCCATCACGTTCCAACCGCCCAGGCCATTCACAGTGGTCGAACATGAGGTTAAGCTGGGTACTGCGTTTGTGCTCAACAAGCCTTGATCTGAGGATGATGATACCCAAATGATACCCACATATACCCCTTCATTTGCAGGGACCTATGGATCTCGCAGCATGATTTGCGTTTCTCCTTCTTCCATCGGCTTGGTTTGGGCGAATCAAGCCTTATACCTAATGTCGGATTGTTTTATTCTTTACAATTGTTTGTGCCTTTTTGTTCTTTTTTCTTGAATGATATCACGGAGCATAGCGAACATGGCGTTTAGGACAGAGGATCATTTGCATTTTGTTTGAACATGCGTTATCATTATCATGTCGCATGTTGTCTACTTCGCTTCTTCAACAGAGCACCCCCCCTCCGTCACACTCCTTCCACTGTTGCTGGAACAATTTGGCATCCTAGATATATCTAGAAACCTCTCAAAGCCGGAGACGGGGTCCCGCTTGAGAGGTATCGTCTTTTTCTTGAGGGGCGCTCTTCCTTTTCTGTTTGGTTTTGAAAGATTGATACATGTTGAATTTGGTAATGGCGTTCAGGGCCACAGGCGTGGTTGTGTTAGTGATTGAATTGCTCTCCTGCTGGTATTGGGTGGCATGGTTTGGAAGAAAAAATTCTCCCGTTTGAAGTTTGCAATGTGTTGGTTTGGCAGATCTGAGGAGGGTAAAGTTGAGAGTTGGTGTAATACATGAAGGTTGTTGATCTGCACAATGTCTTAATCTCGTCGCCTGTGAATGTGATCAATTGTGGTTAGAGATGATGCCGTACCGCCACGTTGGTGCAAAGTTTAGCTGCTACAATAAGCTGAGAGCGGTTCGAAGCAAAGTTCAATTCGGACCAATTTGAGAAATGAGTTCCGGTCCTGCCGTGGGCTTACGTGACTTCAGTCATGGCATGGAACTCTCGTGACCCAAGCCATCGCTACAATCTTCCGCCACCTGATTTTCTTAAGCAGCATAATCAGCTCTGTCCTTGACGGTGTGGTGCCGGGGTTCTTGGCGTGCGGGTGATGAAGAGGGTGTGACCAGTGTTCCCAAAATGGTGAAAACCCTTGACTTCGGCCGTGACCTTTTGCTGCGGCTGGAACTTGGTGTTGGATTGTCAAGAACCAACCACTCGGGAACTTGGAAATGCGTCAGGATGTACTCGGTACGCAATGGTTTGGATGCATGTGAGTATGGGTACAAGGATGTGTAGCGCACGTATAGCGCACTTGGATAACGGCGATGTCTAATCAGTCGTTCTCATGGCAGTAATTAATACGGTGGATCAGGCTCTTGTGAAGTATGCGCGTGACCGTATTAGTGTCGACAGATGAGATGCCGAGCTCGTGACGCACTATACGAAGGGCATTGCAATGGTCTTGCTTTGTGCAAGGACAAGACGAGACAGCAGACGCATGGCTCGAGTCTCATTTTCGAAAAGCAGCCGGAGAATCTTGAAGCCTGTTGGCAGCTTTTGCGAGGGTAGCCCGGCGTAGCTTGTCGATCTATTAGCGCCGGGTTCCCCTCCCCTTCCTTCCCCAATTTGAGGAGCTGGGGGCGCAGTGGTATGCGGGAGGGTATTTCCGCACATTGGCTACCTCATGGTCACCATGGTAATCGCTGGCAGTTATTTTGGCGACCGCCGACCAACTTTGCGGGTGTCGAGAGATGGCTGTCTTGTCAAGTTTATGCTAGCGGCTCGGGACCGTCGCGAAAGCTGGTACGAGGGGCACGAGGCATGCCGACATTTGGATCGCTGTGTTGGGAACTCATTTACTATGGGAAATTTGAGAGATAGTTTAGATTGAGCCCTTGACATGAGTGATCGAGTGCTCCACGGAGGGAGACATCTTCATCTTCCAAAATCCTCAATCTTTTGTCTTGTTGAGATGAAAACCTCTACGATTTTTTGAGTGCGGTTTTTAGTAGCTATGGCTACTCATCTTCGTGCCCCCCCCC
>VTGD01000158.1:0-95615 GCA_013406985.1 Calonectria crousiana | reverse complement strand
CCCCCTCCCCCTCCCCAATGCGCCGGGCCGGCTCAAGTCCCATGAATCCTGGACCTTTTTGCACACACACTCTTCGCGTGCTCATCCATCCTCCAACTAACAAGCGAGAAAGCGTCGTCGCACTCTCGCCAACCGGACCAGCACAGGCCGCCAGCGTATCCTAGGCCGGCCCACCAGTTCCCGTCGCCAGAGCACGCGCACTTGGCTACGCGCGCGCATAGCAGAAGATGGCTGAATCTCCCGCTGCAGCAAAGGTGTCGGCGCCTTCTTCTCCCAAGGATGCCCCGAGCCCATCGTCGCAGAAGGGAAAGGAGGCCGAGCAGGCGCCCAGGAGCCCCGACGCGCAGTTGCTAGCTGCTGAGGTAAGAGAGGGCAGACGGGGAGAAATCCCGAGTGGTTCAGAGGATTACGGCTGACACAATCTGGTTCCAACAGGCTACAGATGACGATGTTGCCGATGATGACTCGGCACTTGGAGTGAGTATCAGCACTGCTTTTTTCCCCCGATCGCCGATGCGATGCACCTTTAGTTTTTCATATTAGCTTGCGTTGCTCTCTCGGGTTCTTTTTGGGCGGCTGCTGGTCGACCTTTTGCATCTCACACCTCTCCGCCCTGTGTCGCAAACTGACGCATTTTGGCAGGATGATGCCGCCAGCTCCACAGCATCGATGAACTCAAGCATCTACCAGTATCGCATGGAACATGGCCGAACTTATCACGCATTCAAAGAGGACAGTAAGTATCCAAATAGTCCCCAGGCGCTATTGAATCTGCGATTAATTAACGCGCGCCTAGTTAATTATGTGCTCCCCAATGATGGTGTAAGCTTCCGAACCTGCCGAAAGCACGGCTAAGGCCCAAACCCCTACCCTTGCGCAAATAGCGCGCGTGCTAACTTTTTGGGTTTGCTTCTGGTTTAGCAAGAGCAAGAGCGATTAGGTAACAATGCCATTCCCGAATTCCCTGTCCTTTGCGTTCCTGGCTAATCTAATCAGATCTTCAACATCACCTTTTTGCCCTTACCTTTCAAGGCAAGCTGTTCCTTTCGCCAGCAGGCAAGGACAAGCCAATTGGGAGATGCCTCGATATTGGAACGGGAACTGGAGTCTGGGCCATCGATTTCGGTGGGTAACCCTTGACGCGACCTTGATTTGAATCCTTCTTGGCTAACAATCGCTGCCCAACAGCTGATGATCACCCAGAGACCCAGGTAAACTAAGCGAATCGTGGCTGTTGCAACGAAGATAACTAATCTCCGGCAAGGTTCTTGGAATCGATATTAGTCCCATTCAGCCATCCTAGTATGTTGCCGCCACCAACACACTTCATCATTCCCCAGACCCCACCAGTTGCTCATCGTCATCTAGTGTGCCCAACAACCTGGAGTTCCAGGTCGACGACCTCGAGGATAACTGGACCTTCCATTACAAATTCGACTTCATCTTCGCTCGGATGATGACGGGCTCGTTTGGCGACTTTCCCAAATTCTTCAACCAAAGCTTCGATGCGATGGCTCCGGGCGGCTGGATCGAGTGTCAGGATATCTGCTTCCCTGTGCAGTGCGACGACGGCACAGTCAAGGAGGACTCGTTCCTGAACCAGTGGTCTGAGCTGATGATCAAGTCGACCGAAATCTTTGGCCGGTCTGGTCGCAGCGCCGCCTCGTACAAGCAGCAGATGATTGATGCCGGCTTCGTCAACGTTACCGAGGTCATTTACAAGTGGCCCATGAACCAGTGGCCAGCGGATCCCTACTACAAGGAGCTCGGTATGTAACCATCGTGACAGTTGCACGTAAAAGAAAAGGAAATAAAGAAAGAGAAACAAAAAGAAAAGAAGGAGAAAAAAAGACGATACTGACGTTTGTGCAGGCAACTGGACATATCACAACATCGCCGGTGGTCTTTCTGGCCTAAGCATTCTGTTATTTACCAAGGCTCTAGGCTGGAGCGCGGAAGAGGTCGAAGTATTCCTTACAAAGGCGCGCGCCGACATGAAGGACAGAAGAATCCACGCGTGGTGGCCCATGTAAGTGCCCAGCCAACCTTACCCTAGACGGGAAGTGTTGTCGAAAGTTGAGCTGACCACAACGTGTAGACATGTTGTATACGGACAGAAGCCCGAATGAGCAAGTTTAATTTGAACATGAAGTTAGCGTTTAAGATCTCAAATGGCCAAGTCTATTTATTTATTTATTTTTGTCGTGCAGAGGATTTTTATTTGGTATGGGCATTTTCTCGCTGTTGCTCGGGCAGCCAATCATGTGCCTTCTTGACTCAATTACGATGCGACTTGTGCATATGCGTACCAGGTTTCTGTGCTGCCCAAAAAGCAATTATGTCGATCATGTATATGGTTTTTCAATTCCAATACACTTCAATTATTTTATTCAAATGCTCAACTATTTTTTCCCCCAACGTTGGTTGACTAACGCCGATCGTCTCCGAGGTGACCGAGATTGGAAGAGTGGATGGAATGAGGCCAGGTAGTTTTTTTCCTTCCTTTTTTTTCTCTCTCGCCAGTGGCGCCACGTAATTTTGCTACGTAGGTTGCTCCGTAGCATGAATCTATATAGAATTGCCGCCTAGGCTCAGTGCCGCCCTATCTCCTTCTTCTACTTCCCCTTCTTCCCTATACCTGAGCTTGTCATGGCTAATAGCGTCTCCCGCCACCACTACCCAGTTCCCACATTCCGCATCGACCTCGCCCTCGCCCCGGAACACCGCTATGTCGCCGTCGCAACGGCCCTCAGGCCCAACCTCCAGAAGCTCGGCCACATCTTCGACGAGCTGCTACGGGTGATGCTGGGCTCCAAGTGGCGAGCGTCGCTGGCCAAGTTTGCCGCGAGGCTGTTCCTGCGCCGCGTGCACGACGAGGAGCAGATGAGGGAGATTACCGGCTTCGTCAAGGTGGCCGGCGTCGACACGTACCTCGTCGTGGCCCTCAACGTCTTCCTCGATGTCATGATGAGCTGCACGGCCGGGTGCGTTCCCGTGCGCGCGCGACGGGGCAGCGACGACACGCTCAGCGACAGCCTCATGCACTTCCGCACGCTGGACTGGGGGCTGGACCCCCTGCGCGAGATTCTCGTCACTCTAGAGTACATTGACTCGTCCAAGGACCCCAACCACGTTATTGCCACATCCGTCACATACGCAGGCTTTGTCGGCGTTTTGACTGGCGTAAAGTGAGAAAAAAAACGGCGCAATGCCATTTCCGGACGGGGGACACACGAGAAGCTAACACCAGAACAGGCAAAACCTATCCGTGTCGCTAAACTACAGACCAGTGCACCTGTGCGACAATTTGGCCCTCAAGAGGCATCAATTGCTCGTTATTCTTGGGTTTCGGCCGTCCATCGCATCGGTGCTCCGGTCGATGCTGCTTGCGCGAAAAGCCGAGGCGTACGTGCAGGCCTCACCGCTAGTTCAGCAAGCTCGGGCGCTCGCGACGGTCCCTACGTCGCCGTGCTATCTGACGCTGTGCGATGGGCAAAAGGGCATCGTGATCGAGAAGGACCTGGTGAGCGGGCGCATGCGGACGGCCAGCAACTTCATCGTCCAGACCAACCACGACTCGTGCCACGCGACGCCGTGCATGCGCAGCCCCTCGGGGCCGGACGACGACGCCAAGATCAAGGCCCCGCACCCGGAGATCTGGATGCAGGACTCGAGCGAGCGCATGGACATTATCCTCCAGAAGTGGATCGAGCACTCGGGGCAGGACGGCACCAGCATCAGCAGGCCGAGGGATGCCACCGAGCAGGCCTGGGACCGCCCGGCCGAGCCCGTGGCCGAGGAGACGTTGTGGGAGTGGATGAGACACCGGAAGATCTCCAACATCTTCACGCACTTTGCCTGTATTCTAGATCCTCTGACGGGGAAGGTCCGCTGGCTGGAACGGGGGCCTACTGCCGCCTCGCGCCCTTCCAGATGACCCCGGCCAAAGCCTTGTTGGGCAATACAAGATTCACAAGCCCCCCATCCATCGTCCAAACAAGGTTCCGTTAGTTCCTATAAACCGTGTACGAGGAACGAAAAAAAAAAAGGGCAACATGGTTCCCGTCGGCACGACCCGTTAATATGTCACTTGCCTTGCCCGCGGGTCGATCCCACCCCTTTGATGCCCAACCCGAGCCTGCCCGGCCCCTTACATGAACCGAGTTGCGCTGCATCCGTCCAAATCTTGCTAGTCGGTTCTCCACTGGATAACCCCGCACTTGAGTGTGGCGCGAGGCTTTCTAGCATGTCATTTTGTTGTTCGTTTGTGCTTAGCGTGAATTGTTTATATGTGCTGTGCATCCTTGCTGTGAGTTGTCCACGAACCGAGACCAGGCCAGCGTCAGCAGTGGCTGGGGAAAAAAAGGCCACTTCAAACATGAGGAAAGAAATTTCCTCAAGGGTTTCCACCAGGGATATGGTGTTGTTCTACTCGTGTCAACAACGCTTGCAAGGAACATGGGTATGGAGAACAATGCCTCAGGCCTTGAAGCATTGAGTGCGGCCGCCTATACATAAGTTTTTGGATGGCCCAAGAAGAATCTGGATGCTTTCCTTGAAGAAGTCCGAAAAGGTTTCAGAAACCTAGCAATGCATGCGTATCAGTCACGACGGATGGATTGGTTTGCGTGGATTACAATTGACCGCATCCGGTTTGCTGGTTGGCAGGGGGCACTACTCAAAGTCCTGGTGGATGCTTTTGGCCACGTGCAACACTCGAATGATAAGTAACGGACACTAGCTGTTCCAGGAACTGTGAAGCTTGAACTTCAAGAATGAATGGCCTCAGCCGCTTTTGACTACTGGCGCACCGCCACCTCCGATAGCGTGCGGAAACTCTGGGGAGCATGAGCAGATTGGGCATTTTCCCCAAGTCCCCGAGGGCATAGAATTACATCATATCTAGGCTTTCTGTATCCATTCAGTTTGAAATTGATAAGATGGCCTGCTGTGAGGCCGTCCCGCCACCAAAGCTCGTCGATGTGTGGTGTATCTTCTGGCAACTAATCACCTCCAAACTCATACATTGATCAATGATTTGCGCTATTATCAGCGCGATATGAGTCGTGAAGAAATATCCATCCACTCCTCAGTCATATGTCTTCTTACCTAGTCAATGCCTTTTGCAATGGAAAGCAGACAATCTAATTTTCATCTTCAGCTAGGCCTCTGTCCCGTCTCATCTCTCATACTCCATCCCAAGTTTCGGAAGCCCATCTGTGTCCTTCATTGAGACTCTAGTTTTCTGTGCTGTTTTGTATAGCTCGTTTTGCACCGCAGCTGCGTCGAGATCCCTGCCGAGCTCTGCATTGGAGCCGTGGACCAGCGAGACGAGAGAATCCGTCTTCCAAGCCGGCAACTTCATTCGATGCGTCTGGTAAATGGACAGGCCCACAAATATGCCGCCCATCAGGACTGTGGAGAACGGGAGTATCAAATACAGCCACCGTACTCTTGTGACGAGCATTGTTTGCATCACGCGCCCTGTTAAAGGCGAACTGCTGAACTCTCGATCCCTCATCCATTTGGAGAGGCTCGAAGCCAAGTTCTGAAAGGTTTTGGGAATATCGGCAGACTCGCTCAAGTTGATCATGAAGCTTGGAACATCTGCCCCCCCTCGGAAAGGATATATCAAATTCGGGAACTCATTGATTTGTGCATTTTTAATTGCCAAAGTTTGGTTTCCGAATCCATTCGCAAAAACTTCAAGCATGCCAACTATAGTACTTTGGCTGATGTTGAAGGTTTCACCATAGAAGCTGAATGAATCCTTATTGGCATTCTTTGGCACATAGAGCTGGAGATCCGTAAATTCCATGCCTGAAGAATAATCCAATGTGTAATTTATGACTCCATCATAGCCTTGATCAATAAGGTAGTCGCTAGAAAACGAGTGGGCTGTTCGATTAGACCACGAGGAAAGGATATTTTCTTTCAGCACTCCCTGCGAAACTGTGGATCGGTAGGCATTCAGACAAAAGTACAAACTGCATTCTCTCGCTTTTACCGGTGTTTCTTCCCACAAAGTTTTGTTGTTTTGTCAACTCGAATCTGGTTCGATAGTCTGGGCCGCTAGTATCATTTTCCGAAGCTTCTGAAACAAGATGGTTTTTCCGGGATTGGTGATGACCTTGGCCGACATATATGTATCCGAACAAACCTGGGAATTAATTGTGCACTGAGGGCTCCCATTATAGTTGGATAGGTTGAGGCCGCTCTGTGGAATAGTGTATTTTGTAATATCGACATCGTGAGTTCCGGTCTTCGTCACGTCTCCGGAGATGCCAACTTTCCCCGGATTACTAACATCAGGCGGTATTGTATTATTTGGCCACTCAAAGGAATAAGATTTGTTCGGTACTTTTGTAGACCCAGATTCTTTCACGAGGTATTGAGAGATGTCTTTGCACTCAGAACATACCGCCAGAGTGGCAAATTCATTCCGGGAACAATTTCCGGTCGCACACAAGAAGTTGCGCCGAAGGTTCGATGCATTGAACAGGTCTGAAAAGCCATTCCAAATGGCTGCTGTCATCCCGAAGTCCACGATAAGTTTATCGACAGCCAAAATCTTGATGATTTTGCCATTATTCTTGATAGTAAATACAGCAACTGGTGAGTCATACCAGGCAGTGAGTGAGCCAACGTTCAAATCTCTGCCTTTTCCAAGAGCTGCAGCCAGAGAGTCATGGGTTTCCAAGGAATAATTGGTCTTATCTAGCTGGTTCAATTGCTTCCAGGCTCCGTTGCTCGTTTGAACAAAGGGCCTGTTGTCAAAGCTGATGAGTGCCTGCAGAGAGGGCTCGTAACCGACGAGAGTAATGGTCGACAATGCGCCCAAGACAACCCAGTGCCTACAAATTCTTAGTTCAATACCCTCTTCTTGTTTTGGGGTTTAATAATGCAGTCTGAGAATGGGCAAAAAGGACTCGTGAAACATATACATACGGACGGCGTATTAACGTGCTTATTAAACGGCAAGCTCCCCATGGGCCTCTGCTCGCAGCATCGAAGCGGTCAAAGTCTATCAGGGGTTCTTCAAATTTGGTGAACCAATTCCATTTAGACTGCGCTATGCAGGCACTCACTGCGAGAGCTAGAGACCCACGCGAGATGCCTGCCAGTATCGATATAGCGGTGTTGATAGATATCCTCTTCTCCTTCCATTCTGACACAAGCTTGTTGTCGAACCGTGCTAGGAGACCTAACATAGCCCCAAAAGTGAGGACACAAATGAAGAGAGCTAGAAATTCCAGAAGCCAAGAATTCTGTGCATTTTGCATTGGAACCAATATTCTTTTCCGTCTCGGACCTGGATCAGTTGTTGGGTTTTTGGGCTTTGGTGAAGTTCTATCAATACGTTCATTTTAATTTCTAGACTGTGTGGATGATGGATCAAGACTTATTGTTGGTTGAGTTGATGCAGCTGAGACAGTACCACGAAATGTTTCTGAGTAACCGGATTCGAGGCTGACCCGGTGGAAGACATCATGTGTCGTAGTGTTTGCTGTGTCTGTCAATGGTACCCTTTGCTCTGAACTGACTGAGGATGATCTTGGAGACGCATTTATAGTACTGTTGTGGTGTATATCTTCGGTGACGCCGTACGCCTCCTGACTGCTTACAAGAGAGTGATAGCGATTCATAAGTCGAATGTATACCTCTGGGAAATATTTCAGAGAAACGAAAGAAAAATGGGAAACCGCTCAAGAAAAAATGGTGTATTGAGTTATGAGACCCGTTGGAATGAAATTGAGGTGGGAGCTAGGGCAGCAATGGAGTGATAACGCGCGGGGCTGAGGGATGAATTAACCAATCGGACAGTTTTGATAGAATCTTATGTAGTGAGAATCTATTATTAGGTGCTGTAAACAAACTTTTGGGACGGCCTGATTTCGGCAGTCACGAAAACAGGCTGCTCGTTGGGTCTTGTGCATGTACAGGTGGGACAGATGTGCATCTGGCTCACGGCTCCTCCGGCGCAGAATTGCATGGTTTGTTCTATACGATGGGGCTGATCTACGCTGGAGTAATATGTGTGCTTGCGTCAGATTTCACTCATGTCCAAGCCACGAGCAAAGAGATGTGTCCCATAGGCTGAGCTGCTCTCTTTAACCTCAGGCGTGAGGCTTTTGATTCAGTTTTAGAATGGACTTTGGGTAATTTTTCAAACCTCATTGGTGATACAGATTTCCCAAGGGTAGTCAGACTCGCAATTGTTGTGACGAAGGTGGCTTGCACTTTGCAGTACGCAATTCAATGCATGGCTGCGTATTTTGGCGCACGACGTATTCAGGCAGCAGCAGCTTGACAAAGCCTCATAAGGACCTAGTAGTAAGTCTTCCCCTCCTTTTCAATTCAATCCCAACAGTACTTTACGTATTAAGCGCTTCGCTTGTGATATTTTGGCTGAACTGGCAAGCTTCAACATTTGGGTTGATTGTATCGTATAAATTATTTTCAGTCATGGTTTTTGTTTAGAATTGTTATTCATTCAATAGCTTTTGGGATGATGCTAGCTGGAATGCGCTTAACCGAATGTACCACGTTGTTAGGCTGAGTAATGTGTACCATGGGTATCTTAACTATCGCGAGGCGTTTTTATAATGAAGCAGGGAAAGGCGACACCATTGAGGCTCAACTGATGCTATAGCCTGCGTATGTATGGTCACCTTAACGTATGCAAGCAGCGCTTGGTGCGTATATAATAATATCATAACCTCAAGTTGTTTGATGTTGCTCACTAAAAGGGAACAAGAGGCTACCAAGAAAAGAAAAGGCTTAGGTAATGCCCATTCCTGTGACACCCGCTTGAAGGTACGCAAACCGGTTGTTCCCGCTGATAGTCCTGGTGCAATGGGATATTGGGAGTAGGTGTTTTACAAGTAGATCGTGTGCGTGTTGATATCGGGAGCTGTAGGAGGCGCTTTAGCCGTAAGTCAGGTACTCCCTATTAAACGTTGAATACAAGATAATGGATTCTATTATGTATTATTCTAATTTGTTGCCTGTGTTGTTACGGCTTTCAATCTCCCTGTAAATAATGTTCCAAATATACCTTATTTCTAGTATACCCTAATCGCTCATGACTTCGGTTTGCGTTCATTACCTTCCTCTCCATAAATGCTCCAGCCGCCCTAGGAACACGCGAGCATGAGAAGAACTATCAGCGGTACTTATAACACGGCCAACCTCACTGTCCCCAGTCCCCGGGTGAAACGTGCACACGGCGCTTTCGTCATTCTCATTCACCACTCCCATCAGGGATGGGAAAAGCATTTCTCCGCTGAGTTCGATGGGCGCCTCAATTCCAGAGTGCGCAGAGCTTCGATACTCTGACAACGAAGATGGAATGCCTGATACTGTCCTTCCCGCGGCCCTGAACCTTTGAAGGGAGCTGGAGTGCGATGTTTCTGACGAATATGACTCCCGCGACACCATCGACTTTGTAAAAGGAGGGTCTCCCTGCAAAGCACCAAAGAAAACCTGGTGAGCGCGGCATGACACCGTGGATCCGGATGCAATGCTCGAAGTGCGTTCGGAGGCAGCGTCCATCAAAATGCTGGGGACGCCTTCAGACATGCTGATAGTTGTGCGCTTCATCATGTCTTCAAGAGTCCAGTCAAAGTGAACAGTCGGATCGTTTGAAAAGCCTGTCAGAGAGACAACGTCAACATCCAGCCCGTCCGGCCACCCTTCCGGGACCATGTTCGGTGTTGGAGGCGTCGGTGTGTCCATCCTCGGATGCGTCATCAATTTCACTGTCGATCGAAGATGTTGCAACATTTGAGCTTGCACGCGCTTGACCATTTTCTTCTTGCATGTTGCCGACGTAGCCCATTCGTGATGTCTGCGGAATTGCTTGACGAACCTGTCGCTGGTGGCTCTTGGTGAATCTTGATGACTCGCCATGATCTGATCAATCGCCATCAAGCAGGACGGAACATTGTGCAAGTTATGATTATCCAAATCACCAAGCTCTTCGTCTGGGATGGCTTGCCCATCGGAACTTCCTCGCGGCGCGAAGAATCGTGCTTCATCAACAATCATGCAACAAACAATCATCAAAAACTGGGTCGCAGAAATTCCCGGTAAGAACTCTTCGTTTAGCCAAATCAGAACATCATCAATGGCTGGGGGGTGAATTTGCAAGTCCTGCCATAAATACGCAAACAGATAGTTGCTGTGGGCCCACAGAACACTATGGCTCCATTTTAGCCTCCAGCGGCTTATTGAAATAGGATCTGTTGCGGTGTCTCTAATATCGCACAAAGTCTCCATATCGGCTGCAGACCATCTCAGATTTTTTAATCGTTTCTTGCACCACATCAGGCACGGAGTGATTATAATTGGTAGGTTGCCTCCAAGTACATCGAGGATGTCATCAGATATGGCATGTTTGCCTTGGGTGTTCGAGAGATGCTGAAATGTCCAAAGGTCAAGAGGATGAAATTGAGAAGAGCCCATCAGAATATAGTTATCCGTAAAGTTAAGAGCCTTTTGTAGATGCTCCTGAACCTCGCTTGCTTTATTATAATGATACGAGTATATCTTGGCAAGATGTTTGTGAAATAAAAATGACTCGCGTGGAGACATTTCATCTTTCAGAGGCCAGTTGCTCACATTTCCTTCACCTAGATCAAGGGGATCATAGCTGACTTTCAGCTCAGATTCTAGCATTACGCGAACCACTTCGCGAGTCCTTCTTGAGTTTGCAGTTCTCGCAAGATCCAGCATCCGGGATCTTCGCTCTTTGCTTGACGAGGTTTTTGATTGAAAAGGGATTGATACCTTGGCATAGCGACGAAACGCTCGTTTGAAAAGGTAGCAGCTCTCCAAGTACTCTGCGCATAGTTTCTCAACATCCGCGGTCGAGTTGAGCGACGGGAGGGGACTCTCGATATCACTGCAGTCATTTGGTGGATCTAAACTTGCAAGCGACAATGGTCGGAGCGCATCCACTTGCTTTGATTCTGTTCTGGGAAACGAACATGTTTCCGAGCCACAGTCATCCTGATCAAAAGCTGGACTATTCTCCAGAATTTCGACCATTTGCTCCAATGTATCGTGAAGATTGCATGTTGATTTACATCGTTTCGCTGGTCGACTGGGTGATGAGGGCCCCGTATTGCCCCCGTCATAGTTGTGTTCGTCGTCATCATTCCCTATGCTTCTAGGCCGCTTGCCGGTCTCGGAGCGGGGCTGAGATGTTTCTGGTGAAGGAGTGTCGTTTGATATTTGAGACAATGGATTCTGGGGAGAGGTTGAGTTGGTCGTGGTAGTAGAAGGAACGGTCGACTGACGGCGCTTGCGGGATAGCTTTTGAAAGTTCCATCTCTTGGTGGCTTTCGAGAACTGATCTGGGCTAAAAGAAATCGCTGTTAGTTTCCATTCAGGTGGGCAACGGAGCTTGGGCCAACCCACGATATCAAGAAACCGTAAAGCTCCCTCAAGCGGCGCATCACCTCCTTCCGGCTCAGGTTTTGGTCCAGGTACAACTTGCGGATGCGATCTTTGTAGAGGTCAATTTGATCGTTGGAAATGGCTGTAGCTCGGGCAGCCTGGTTATGTTTCCATATAAGCTTTCCATGTCTTGTTTTAGAAGCCATCATGGCGTGTGTATGTTTATCGGCGGTGTCGATATTGGTGATGAAGATGTGCACCGCGCAAGCAAATGCGAGATTGAGAGCTTTGGGCGACCCCGAAATGGGGGATGCAGGAACTTGGATCGAAATACAAGGATGACCAGATGAAATCATTGCACATCATCTCAGGGCGAACTGGTTCGCATGTAGATCACTATGGCTTGAAGGCAGCCAGCCGCCGCCACAGACACCTAACTCCGCCTCGTACCTCGACCCATGTTCCATTTTTCCCTGTCGACTAGGGTCATTATTGGATTTAGAGATACTGGTATCAGGCTGACATGATCCCAATGTCCAATTACAAGCTGCCAATTGCAGAAGCCCCATCAAGCTAACCCTCGTGTGGAAATTCCAATCCTTTACCCTGTCCATGGCGCGGCAAGTGCACATTTGTATCAAGAGGCAGCCCGCTAAAGCGCCTCAACCTCTGTTGCACATAAATACACATTGCCAAGCGAGAGTGGACACAATTTTGACGTTTCTTCTGGGAGCGGGAAGGAAATGAAGCTATCCCGATTGCGGAAAATCCAATCGTTTCACCACCAGGCAGCCCCGCCAAGCGCAGCCATAGTCTGTAAGCCAGCCAACGCTAACCGAGTCCACTGAATCCAAAACCCCACTATGCATTCCCTAATGCTGGTGAGCGTGAGAAATGACCCGCGCCAGAAACAGATGATGAAAATAGCCGTCCCCGTATGACGCAGTCAACCACGAGTTCCACTTTGGAGATAGTGTTGGAATTGCCGTTTTGGGAAGTTCCAAAGACGACAACTTGTATGATTGGCCAAATAAAGAAAGGCTTCAATTCATGCTTGTGTTTGTTGAGCTGTCCAGATTCATCTGGTGGTTGGACGTAGATTTGTAGCTTCATCTATAAAACCTCTCTTTTGCATACTTTTTGGCGCGTTGTTCTGGAGCACACTTGAAATAACTCCTTTTTCAATATACTGCATGCTTTAGCTAACTTTGTTTCCTATTAAACCAAGAAAGTTTTACAGCATCCACTTGAATAGAACATGGCTTTGGATCCGATAAAGTACATGCAAGAGAAGGACAAGGAAAATCTTGTTGCACATGTTGGAGCATGGACTGATGACCAACCTTCTCCAAAACCGACACCGGTATGAAGATGCAATCATTTTCCAACGACGCACTTACTAATTTGACGTTAGGTTTCCGCTCCAAAACCACAGCCCAAGACTAAAACAACAGATTGATTAATTACTTATTCAATCATTCAACTTTTCTGCGCAATGTTTTCAGACTTCATTTGCATTTTAAATCAACGCAATATTATGGCATTTCTCTTTACATTGTGACGATAAAAAGGAAATGGAAAGAAACAAGAGCATATCCATGCACACAGCAACGGCAGGTTAGCAAGGTAGCAAACGAGGAATAGAAGCCATATTTTTGGGGTACCGTGATAAGGGTAGAAGTTTACACATCAAGGTTCTTCTCTCATATAGCTTCCTCTCCGTTTCATGTGCCTTGTATCAATAATAGGGAGATATGAAAGCTACACGAATCTTGGTTAGCTGAAGCGCCATCACAAGGCGATCATCTTAAAACTTGGAATTGTAACCGTTAAAAGGTTCGAGATGCACAGACCAATTGAGCCTTGCATAGCTCTCCGCAACTTGAAAGATGTCATGCAAATGCTTGACGGGACAATGAAACTTATTCTAGATGAGATCTGATATTTGGCGCAACACATATTGTTATTTGGCACAACAAATCATGCCTAAATAGGAAATTCGCCCCATAAAAGCCCCATAGAATTGCACTGCCACACAGTGTGTACACTGTCGCCACAGTGATTTTTTGGTATCTTTATGTACCTTAGAATATAAAAAAAGTATAATAAATAAAGGAATTATTATTTAATAATTATATAAAAAGTATATATAGTTATAAATCTACACGATAATATTTAAATATTCTTGATATAATAGTATTTCTTTATTTTGGTATTTTAGGGATTTAATAAAGGTAATTTACTTAAGCTGTGAGGACCTTGCGTGACCTGTTGCGCCAAATAACAATGTGTGTTGTGGCAAATATCAATTCTCTTCTAGATACATTTCTAACCATGAACGCCCTATACTTATAGAATAAATCCACTTTGTCTATAATAACTGTATTCTAAATTATAGTGCAGCAGAGTTTCACTTACATACTCTCCTTCTACATATCTGTATCGTTAATCCTCACTCAGCCCATAGCGGCCGGAGATAAGACTTGATTAGGCCAACTACTACCTTCAAATATATCTCATAGATGATAGCGCATACGCTACAAATTGAAGACCGCCCCTTCGGCTCTGATCCGCGCTTTATACGCAGAGAAAATGCTGTGTTCGTTTAGGTCTGTTTGTGACGCGGGGTGACCCGTTCACTATCCTCATCCAATCAAACGAATGAATGGCAAGGTTTTGGTCAAGATAATAATTAACCTTGGTTAGGATAGCGCCGGGCTGTGTTTTCATTGACATGAAATGTCTCCATCGCAACACATCATGAGCGCGGAGCTCGGTGGTGGTTGACCAAATTGGAACCGGACCATGACATCACCGAAACCAGCCCAATTCAATCGACAATGTGAATTGAGTTATAAGCTTAGGGAAAGAGGTGCGTTAAATATCCCAGTCGCCATGAGCCTGGGGAAACGGCATCCCCGCAATCCATCCCTACAATCGATGTCCGAACATGGCAAAATGCGCCGAATCCCCATTCTTGGCATTTAAACGGCGCAACCTCGGGCAATTTATCCTGGCTACATCTTTGCAAATGCGGGCCCTATTGCTCACATGGTTGAATTCCGGGAGCAACCCGTGATGGTCTTCTGTCGCCAGCATCCAGTGGAAATATGGAGATGGAGCAGGACAAGCACGGCGCGGGGGAGCGGTAAAATAAACTTCTGGAGTTGACCCCAGAATTCGGCCCGAGCATCAACCCCTGGCTTGATTGTAGCAGAACTCAAAGACAATACCGCGGGTGGCTAAATGTATCCGATGACTCGCGAGGTTAGAGACTTGAGGTCCTGCACTAAATATCATTGTAATAGCGTAGCAGCAGATATGGATTGACAGCCATCATCGGGCATTCAACCATGATGGATGATGAATATTCCGATGAATACCCATGAATCAGTCGATTTCTTTCCCATCAGAACCGGGATAATGTCCCGAACCAATAAAGCACCGTTTGTGAGGGTCCCCGAGAGCCGATGGAACTTGCTATAAACTTGCCGAGTCAGTCGAGTTGGTTGGCCGCTGGAAGAAGACCCAACAGTTTCTTCCACCATCATTGGCCCAGCATGAGTGTCAAAGTTATTGTGTGCTTTGCCAATATCCTCCTGGCACTGCAGGCCAATGCCCAGTTTACCATAACCCCGCGGCCATCGGGGGCATTCGAGTCCATACAGCCTGCCAATACCACCATCCTGGGTCAATACGGCCACTCGGAAGCTGTTTACCCTTCACGTTAGTGCTGCACTCCCTTGACCTCGAGCTTATCATCTTGAATACTGACGGGCTCTAAAGCAAAAATCAACGGTACAGGAGGCTGGCAGGAAGCTCTCCAAAAAGCACGAGATTTTGTCTCGGAGCTCACCCTAGAGGAGAAATCGCTGCTGGTTACCGGTCAGCCAGGTCCTTGCATTGGTAACATCATACCCATTGCTCGTCTCAACTTTAGCGGCCTCTGTCTGCAAGACGGCCCAGCATCTCTACGAACCGCCGATTATGTCAGCGTTTTCCCTTCCGGCGTGACACTGGCATCCTCGTTTGATAGGCAGATCATCTACGACAAATCTTTTGCACAGGGCAGCGAGTTTAAAGCAAAGGGTGCTCATGTTGCGCTTGCGTATGTTGTCATGGTGCGAACGGCTACGACAGATGACAGGTGCTGACATTAAACTAGTCCAGTTTCAGGCCCTTTGGGGAGGGCAGCATACGGTGGCCGGAACTGGGAAGGCTACTCTCCAGACCCATACCTTAGCGGTATTGGTATGCAGCAGGCCGTCCAAGGCTTCCAAGATGCAGGCGTGCAAGCTACCGCAAAGCATTATATCCTCAATGAACAAGAAACCTTGCGTATTGCGTCATCTGATAGCACCGGCAAGAAGTATGAGGCTGTTTCATCCAACGTCGATGATAGAACCATCCGTAAGTAATGCGCCATTAAGCAGCTTGCTTGTTCCTAGTTTCAACCGGCCCCTGGCTGTGCTAACCTGTTGCATGCAGACGAGTTGTACCTCTGGCCTTTTGCCAACGCGGTCAAAGCCAACGCAGCGGCTTTCATGTGTAGCTACAACCGTATCAACGGCTCATACGGTTGCCAAAATTCCAAAACACTCAATGGCCTTCTGAAAACTGAGCTTGGATTCCAAGGCTACGTTATGTCCGACTGGTTCGCAACAACTTCTGGTCTGGCCTCACTCGAAGCCGGCTTGGATATGGACATGCCTGGAAACACAGTACAATTTCAACTTGTCGATGACGGGAGCATGTATCAGTCATTCTTCGGCGGCAACATCACCACCGGAGTCAACAACGGCACAATCGACATTGAACGCTTGGATGACATGGCGGCCCGAATTATGACACCGTATTACTATCTTGGTCAGGACCAAAATTTCCCATCCGTGGATCCTTCCAGCGCTCTGCTGAACACGATGAACACGTACGCCCCTATTCGGGAGTGGAATCTCACAGGTGAAACTAGTCGCGACGTGCGAGGCAACCATGGAGAACTGATCAGAAAGTGGGCTGCCGAGTCAACCATTCTGCTCAAGAACGAGCACAATGCATTGCCTCTGAAAAAGCCAAAGACAATCGCCATCTATGGCAACGACGCTGGTGAACCTCTAACTGGCCCACTCAACCAAGTGGATTACGAATACGGAACCTTGGCCGTCGGTGGTGGCTCCGGTGCCGGTCGGTTCTCGTACCTCATCACTCCTCTTGATGCCATCAAGGCGCGCGCTGCAAAAGATGGCTCCGTTGTTGCTTCCTGGCAGAATAATACTGAAATAATCGAATACGCAAAGTCGAGCGGTACTTCATCCCTGGGTAGCGGAAGGTTCCCATATGCTCCAGAAGCCTGCATCGTCTTTACCAAGGGCTGGATCAGCGAGGGCGGTGATCGGTTCAGCTTGGACCTCGACTGGCAGGCCAACGAGATGGTTGCTGCTGTTGCTTCGGGCTGCAACAATACAATTGTGGTCAGCCACTCCCCCGGGATCAACACTCTTCCTTTTGCGGAGAACCCCAATGTTACTGCCATTCTTCTCGCACACTACCCTGGCCAAGAGAGCGGCAACTCCATTGTGGATGTTCTGTACGGAGACGTCAATCCGTCAGCCAAGCTGCCTTACACGATTACGTATAACGCCAGTGACTACCCAGCTACCATAACCACCAACATAACCACTGATGGTGTCGAGGATTGGCAGGCATGGTTTGATGAAAAGTTGGAGATTGACTACCGATACTTTGATGCCCACGACATTGACGTGCGCTATGAATTTGGCTTTGGTCTCTCCTACACGACGTTTAACATGTCGGATCTTCAGATCGCCAAAGCCGACCCAGCCGGAACAATCACAGCTGCGCCTAGAGAGCAGGAAGTTGCCCCTGGCGGCAACCCCGACCTCTGGGAGACATTGTACAAGGCCCAAGTCACAGTCAAAAACACGGGACAATTGGCGGGCAAAGCCGTTGCTCAGCTTTACATATCATTCCCCAAATGCTCTACCCCTTCGGGCACACCTCCGCGACAGCTTCGCGGCTTTGACAAGTTGGAAATTGCCCCAGGCCAACAGGGCACCGCCGAGTTTGGATTGATGCGCAGGGACATCAGCTACTGGGACATTCACAAGCAGCAGTGGATCATCCCCAGCGGCGAATTTACATTGAGCGCAGGATTCAGCAGTCGAGATTTAGTTGAGGTTGCAACTTTTACACCTTTGGGGGATAACTCAACTTCTGTGTCCTGTTAAACACAACATGGTAATTAGTTTCACAAGCCTATAAGGGTTATGAAAGCGGGCAGTCTCCATTACCTATGGTTTCCCTAGTCAAAAGTCTAACCTTTTTATTAATACAAACCCAAAACTTTATTGGTTTATCCCTTGGTAAATGTACGAGTTTATTACAATAGCTACAGTATACTGTAGTCCAGTATCAATATCATTGAATATGAAATAGCCTCTAGCAGTGATCTCATCCTTTTATTCAGAATGTAAGCAACCTCGGTATATTGAACGGTGAATATTGTTTAAGTGGCAAATTCCACATTTCTTTTTGTTGCAAGGGACCGAAGCTGATACCGGTTTCCTCTGTCTTTAAGAATGACAAAGAAATAAAGAAAGGGAAAAGAAAGCAGAAATCCGAGTCTTGCTGGCTTTGCGTCAAGCCCATAGCATAATCTACCATCTATTTCTTCGACGGGTTTCTTCAATCCATAAAGTCCGTCAGGTCTTTTACTGGCTGTGGACCTGGACTCACTACCAGGTTGGACTTGAAAACGCGCACACACGTAATTTCCGTGGCAGAACCGACTGCTGTTATACCATTCTCTTCTGGCCTCTTGCTCGATGCCGTTTGTTGATCTTCATCTCCCTTAGACTTGGAGACCACTCCATTGGCCTGGCCTTGGGCATCATGATTGCTTTCTGAGTTTGTCTGCGCATGGATATGAACTGATAAACGGGCTCGCTGAGTGGAAGATGGGCTGAGATATTTGTTGAAAAACTCAATCATGTCTTGCTTTGTCAGAGCTTTGATCTGCGCCACGTCCTTTTGCACTATTCATTTTCGGTTAGTATGGTCTTTGCGGCTTCATTGTTTTATCCACATACCGAATTCGAAATCGTAGTATCCGTTTCGAACCTGACTGCAAAGCCGAGAAGTCTCGCTGTCAAGGTCCCTCAGTTTCGCTGCCCATGTGCCAATCAAACTCTTTTTGTGCTGTTCGATTTCATCCTCTGTGCTCTTGTTCAGCACCTCGCTGAATCCGGTCAGAAAGGCCTCGATTCTAGAGTCAAGGTAAGCAGGAGGCTTTGCACCCTGGACCAGGAAGTAAACTCCAATGGTGGTTGGGAAATATTGAGTCAAGGCTCGGACAACATAACCCAATTGTTCTTTGGTTCTGAGTTGAGCAAAGGCGGGTTCTTTGACCATCTGCGTCATCAGGAGCGTTTTGGCGCGAACAGCAACATCGCCCGAATCACCCGTGTAAAACCAGGTACAAACGCAGTTGTTGGTGTTGGAAGAATCTTTGTGGACCTTGTTGTAGACAAAGTTTGATCCTGAGGGCAGAATAATCGAGCGAGTAATAGGCCAGTGATGCTGAGGCAGAGCACGAGGCTTGAGAATAGATTCCACCATGCTTGTCAAACTCAAGGCATCTTCCTTGTGCATGTTTCCATGTACACAAACTTCAATGTGAAGCTGAGCTAGGATTTGTTGACGAAACTGCCCAACTGTCTCCGCGGTGGCATAAGGAAGTTCCACGAGTAATTCTTCCTCCATATAGCGTCTGGTCTCTGCATTTAACCAAGCGAGATATTCATCAATCTGCTCAAAGGGGGACTGAATCTCCCAGTCATTGTAATCCTGGCTAAGTTTCTCCTTGATAATGGAAAATCGATCTGGTTTGATATCAAGATTGCGAATGGTGGAGACTATCTTCTCCAGCAGCAAAGAAAGTTTGTCGTTGTAGCCTTTGATTTCCACAAAAAGCCCATGGTTGTCCACGTCAAACCTGTGCTCTAGACCAGCCAAGGATGCAAAGTAGGAATACTCTTTAAGAGCATCACAAACAAGTTCTGTGAATAACTTGGCTTTCACCACATTCTCAGCGCATGCATGTACAAGCGGCGTCTTTAGGTAAACAACGATGTTTGCGCGGGGGACCCAAAAGGTATCGTCCTTCTTCCACCAGGTCCGGGCGGTGGGGTCGTTGCGAAGCAGTCGAAGAGCCAAAGAGGGCTTTTCGATCTCGAATCTCTGCACCTTCAATTGGCTTGGAATAAAATCGTTCTTTTCAGGCAAAAAGAGGGCCGGAATTCGCTGATCAGGTGCTACCGTCGCAGCCTGCTCAATTTCCTTCATCAATTCACCAGGGATGCCCTCATATCTGTACTCAGTCGAATACCATTTCTCTTTCTTGTCCCAATTTCCTGGATAGTTGCGAGAAATGAGCATCATGCGGAAGTTATCTGGGCGGAGGGTGGCTAAGCCCTCCTCAATCTGCTGCGGCTCGAAGGATCGCACTCGTCTGTTGATATCGAGAAGCCACTCACGTGGCAAAGGGTGCTTCATGTGGTTGCTAATCCTGCGAGTTATTTCAGCCGGAGATGTTTGCGGTTTATAGTCGAATCTAATGTCTGCCATTGTCTTTTTCTCCTGGAAGTACAGTTCGAATTTGGGGTTCTCTCGAAGGAGGCTGATGTACTGGAAGACAACTTTGATAACTTCAGTATAGTTCTTGAGGCCCTGCGAAGGGATATTAGCAATCGTGGTAATTTGGATCGACATCATTTCATTCGAACCTCTTCAGTTAGATCCACCTCAATCTCAAAAAGCCCAGGACTGCCAGAGGAAGTATCATATGCGCCAGCGGACAGGTCATTCGCCCAACCCTTTGCTTTGAGATATGAAAAAATACTTCCAGGGCCCTCATGTCCAATCAAGTGACCAATCAGCGTGCTAGGGCGAGAAGCAAACATGAACTCCTGGTCGAGAAAAGGAAATTGCAAGCATAGCTTTTTTAAGTCCATGATTGACTTCATGAAGCACTGTGTGCCAAGTTCAGATTTTCGCAGCGGAAGCTCATCTGGCCAGCTGTTTGGCTGCAAGCCTTTGTTAACAATGGGCGAAAAAAGCTCAGCAGCCCAGCTTTGGAGGACGTCGAGCGGCTCGCTGCCCAGAATCACAAGGCTCATTCGATTGGCAGAATAGTACTTGGAGAAAAACTCTTTGAACTTTTCCTGGACGTTGACCCCGCGCGCTTCCGGCGCAGTCTTTAGTACATGGAAGTTTCCAGTCCCGAAATGGGAGTATGGGTGGTTCGGGTTTGAAAGGGATTTGTCGAGCTGGGACATGCGCCAGTAGTCATTCTGGAGGTTCTTATTGTTCTCTGAATTAACAGCCTGAAGTTCTCGCTCCAGGCCATCCGGATTGAAGAGAGGCGCAATAAAGAACTGAGAAAAGCGGTCAAGGGCTCCGTATAAAGGGGATGGGCTATTGCCTGATTCTGTGCCTTCATTGCCGGATTTTGCAGCAACTTCAAAGTAGTAGGTGGTGTATGTACCGGAAGTAGCTGCGTTGCAGTACCCAGAATATGCGGCCAGGTATTTGTCATACTCGTTCTCGATTGGAAATTTCTTGGTGCCCATGAAAAGAAGCTGCAAAAATAGAGAAATTAGGCTGATTTAAAACTGTTCAAGGTGAAATACGTACATGTTCAACAGCATGGGCCATGCCCGGCATGTCAGATTCATCACTGTAATACCCCGCATGGGCCGTGAGAGCAGCGCTGGCCTTGTCTGTATCCTTGTCACGGATGAGTAGCACTTCCAGCTCATTGCCTAAACGAACAAGCCGATAATCCCGTGTGTCCAGCAAAGGCTTCTCGAGCTGTTCTGTGACAAGTGTCACCTGGGGTGGCGTGGGCAGGTCCCCCGCGACAGGCACGTCCTGGTCCAGAGATGGAGGCATGTTTGTCAGGGTCAATCTAGGCGGGAAGATGGCAAAAGTCTTTTTTCTTTGCTTGCCAAGAATGAATCTGCCTGAACAAAATCTCGTCGTCAGACTGTAAAGAAACGTCCAAAGTGAATTGGACTGCGTCGTGGTGAGGGATATATGATTTTGATGCAATGTTCACGATGGCATAAAAGGAGGAGGTGCCTGGTTGGCTAAGAATATCAGCCCAGAAGCACCGCTGCCTGAAATCCCATGGCACTAACACATCTGGTTGGACCAGACCTTTTTCAGCGGAATCAGAGGGTGAGACGTGTCTGTTGAAAGTGCATTTGCAGAAGCGGGGGTAGACCCGGTTAATATCGGCACAAATCAGCACTAAGAACTAGTTGGAAAGCATTTATTGGCTGGAGCCTTTGTTCGCTGTCAATTTCCACACCAACTTCGTCAAGACTTGCGCACGCAAAGGTCTTATGCTCATCTTGTCCCTCTGAGTGTTGTAAGACTGCAGTTAGTCATGAGACCCACAGAAGTACAAGCTGCTACTTATAATTAACAAGGATTACCCAGCGAATCCGAGTGCGGCAGTCGTAACACCTTGATAAGAGCAACCGCGCACATTGGCACGACATTGAAACAACTGCCGAAGTAGCAGACATTACCACGAAATCTGTGCAGGCAACAACGTACCTTTACTTTAGGAATCATCGGTCGGATGTAATCCCTCCGAGCAGCCCAGGTGGAGTTGGATGACACTCAGAGGGCAAGTTGCAAACTGCCTTGCCATCGCATGGGTAATATCTGAATAAGCGATTGCATCACTTGCCTCGATGATGAATCAGGATACATCCGTCGCGCCATCAGTCTCCATTTCAACTCTGTAAGATGCAACCCCAAGATATTACTTGACAGGACATGGTGCGCCGATTCTACGACCGTCAAACTTGGAAGCTTCAACATCTGCAAGTGTACTGATGGGGGCAAAAATTGTGACTAACAATAGCCAGTGGCCCCGAGTTTTGTTTCGTACTATCCCAGATGTCGACAGAATGTCTGTCCAGGCTGCGCGGCATCAGGTCGCGATGGTTTAGGCATAAATCTCATCCGATCCCTTAGTCTGTGAGTCTTGTAGTTAATGAAAGAAATTAATGAAAGTGGTTCCTAGCTCTAAGTAATTGCCTACTTTTCTGATTCAAGTACCTACAATGTCCTGGATCAGTCTCTATGAAGGAATGTTCTCTTGAAAAGTGACAGGGTTTGGGAGAGAAAAAGTCTATTGTACGCAATGAGCAACCATGCAGTAAGCTACGCGTTAAAACCTATCTGCTATTTAATTGTCAAAGTTCAGGCCTTGAGTAATCCCGCAACCTCCTGCCAAGCACTCTCAATGGCGGCCTTCTGATCCTTCCAAACAGTACTATCGGTCTCATTCAGGCCCAACTCCTGACCGGTAGCGGCGCGAATAAAAAAGTTGTTCTCCTGAGGGAACACAAGATTGACTGCGCCAGTGGCGACGCGCATCTCAAGGGCATCGGTAAGGACTGGCTTGGCGAGTTGGTTCCAGGCCGACTTTCCGCCACCTCCTCCATAGCTGACAACCATGGCGGGCTTGCCCTTCCACTCGTTGTAGAGGGAATCGATGGAGTTCTTCAAGCCGGCGGGGATTCCATAGTTGTATTCAGGCGTGACGAAGACGAAGGCGTCGAGGCTGGAGATCTTGCGGGACCAGGTCTTGGTGGCCTCCTGAGAGTAGCCATCGACATCGGCAATCATCTTGGGGACGCCTTCCTCGCCATAAAGCGGCAAGTTGAATTTCCTGACATCGACTACTTCAAAGCTGAAGTCTGCAGAGTTTTTGGTGGCTTGTTTCAAGGTCTCGTGGATGAAACTGGCAACCTGGGGGCCGGCACGCTTGGTGCGGACGCTGCCGACAATGACGCCGACCTTGTAAATCGAGTTTGCGATGGATCCCATGGTATTTTCTTGCTGGAGGCCGGGGGGTATTTGTTGAGAAGAGAAATGAAGAGTCAGGAAGGTGGAGATGTAGTGATAAGGATGGATTGTCTAGAACCTTAAGGTGATTATTTATACGCAATGTGATTATCATGTAAATCCGAGAGGAGACAAACGCATGCCTCAGCGCAAAAACAATCAAGTTCACGAAGTAGTGATTTGCTTACGAGAAATCTGCCCGAATGTCTGAGGTTGGATCTACGGTGAGGCTCAACCCTGCTCAGTTCGCGCGCGGCAATGTCCTAATCATCTCAACGCTTTCTTCTGACGTCGCGACTCCATTAGTCCACGACAAGGTCGGCGCAACCTAGCTGGTGGAGTTGGGCGTGCCACATTTCCCAAAACGTGCCGCTAAGCCGCGGGCCGTGATAAACTCAGAGCATCGGCCGCAAGCTTGTGGGACAGCCGCGCGCATAGTCGGATAGAATGTCTTGTTATAGTTGTGATAGCCTGGCGGCTTCGCTTGCGGGAATTAATCAGCGGCTCCATGCTGAAGGTGATCAGCTGGGGAATGTCCATGCCGCGCTACTGTTAGCTTAACAGAAATTGGGATATTGTTAAGCAACCTTTGGGCGTAACGTTATGAGCTAGAAATCAAACAACGTTATAGGAAGAAGCTAGTGTAATTTGTCAGGGGGCTTCGTGTTTAGCGCCAAACAGGGTCTGGACGATCTCAGTTGCACGAGCTGAGAACAGCATGTACAAATTTGACGTGTTGATTGAGAAATTTCAGGATTCGAAGTGTTATTTTATCTGTTTGTTTTGTTTTTCCCATTTATCAAGTACAGAACTGCACATGGCTCCCACCCGAGTTGGTTTGATCGGCCTCGCCCCCATTGATGAGCCATATGGCTCCCTTGGTCAATGGGGCGTTGTGTCCCATTTGAGACCAATTCTCGCTTCGCCACATTACGAACTTGTGGCTGTGTGCAATTCCTCCGTCGAGTCGGCCCAAAAGGCAATAGACTTCCACAGACTGGGGCCCCATGTCAAGGCCTACGGCAACCCTGACGATCTAGCAAAGGACCCCCGCATTGATTTAATTTCCGTGTCTGTTCGTGTTTATAATCATTTCCAGCTATCCAAACCTGCCATTGAGGCGAAAAAGAACCTTTTTGTTGAGTGGCCCCTCGGAGCATCACTGGCGGAGAGTGAGCAACTTGTCAAGTTGGCTGAGACCGCAGGGATCAAAACTGCTGTTGGATTGCAGCTACGAGCGGACCCTTTGATTGTAAAGACGGTAGAACTTGTGGACTCATCGATTGGGAGAATCACAAGTTCCACGGCTTCGATCTGTTCCAGCGTTATTCCTGCAGACCTCGGTACCACTGGTGGAGAGTATCTCCTCGATATGAAAAGCGGGGGCAACGAATTCTATATTTTCTTCGGACACTGTGAGCACTGCCCCTAAGCTATAGGGTAAACAATGATCTGACCATGCCATAGTCTTGGATGCCTTTACCCATGTTCTAGGAGACTTTGACTCGGTTCAAGCTACCCTAAAGACCCATACCCCAATGGTGAAAATCGTCGATACTACAACGGGGGAGATTGTCAATCCTGAATATCGTAGAACGGCTCCAGACCATATTTTCGTGCAAGGAACTTTAAAGAGCGGTGCTTGCGTTAGTGTTACTCAGCGCAAAACACCCAAGGCAATTGATGGGTTGGGTCTTCGTTGGCTCATTACAGGGACCAAGGGGGAGGTGAAAGTGACAATTCCTGAGTCTTTGCTACAGTTTGCCAAAGCAGGACGAAAAGTCTCACTCAGGACTTTTGACGCTGCTGAAGTACAGACGTTTGAATTTGGTGAGGAGGAGGGCGATTTGGAGCACATCACCAGCATTGCCTTTCCTGGTGCCAACACGGCGGGAATCTACGAAGCACACGCAACGGGCGATATAAGCAAGGTAGCGACATTTGCGCAGGCGCTAAAGACGCACCGATTATTGGATAAAATTGCGCGTCAATCAGGGTTCCTGTAAATAATCGGGCTGTAGCTTGTCAAATAATCGTTTGTGTGCAGCCTGCACTGATCTTCAGCTGACTCCGGGATCCGAGCCCAATTTGATGCGGTGCAACGCTGCAACCATCACCACAAAGCGGGTTTAGCTCAGTTGGGGTATGTTATCACACGAATCCACATCTGAGGCACACAAACTAACCTTCACTGACAGAGAGCGTCAGACTGAAGATCTGAAGGTCGTGTGTTCGATCCACACAAACCGCATCGGACAATCTTTTTTTCCTATTGCATTTTTTTTCTGATTCGTGGTTGGAGATAGTCTTCTTGGTCAATTGGGTCACGGTTGTGGCGTGTATTGCCGGAATAATGACGGGTTCGGGGGCCAGGAGGAGCCCGACTTGTGGACGGACCTAGCCCTAAGGACCCATTGCCGCTAAGCTCCTGGCGACTTTCTACCGTTTTTGGTCATCATTTTCTGACTTTGATGCCCAGCCCTGGCATTTAACCACGCTCATCCTGGGCTTTTTCGCACGACCCATGAGTCTTTTGGCCTGCATGAACTCGATCGTGATGCAGCAATTGTGTATTCATCAAGCTCTGACCGGCTATTGCCCCACGGATGTGGCTCAAGCCCGATGAATTAAGTGGGTGGTATTGGTGCGTGCTGCTTGGCCACTTACATGGTCTGTGGATGGTCATTTGCGCATTGTCCGGATCCGAAATGCCTTTTTCGGATTCATGCCCTGGCCTCAACGGCATCTCGGGCTGGTTCAAGGATCTTCGGGGCTTAATTCTTATTTATTTTGTTCCGCAATGGTGCTAATGCTCGCTGTCAGGCCCTGCTGGGACGCTCGATGCAACCCATCTGATGGCCTGACCCTTGGAGCCAACCCGGCCGAGTCTCGTGGTCAAGCCCGGTTCGTCGCGCCACTAACCACTCCACGGCATTTGGGTTGGATCGCCAAGCTGCTAAAGTCGTCACTTGGGCGGGGTCGCAGTGCACAGGGTCATGGATTATACCGGGTGATTGGCTGCAATTTAGCCATGGTTTCTCAGTCCACCACCTCAAGGAGCAATGGGCAGGGATCCTGGGAGGGCAGATCTCTCCGAGGACCTCAGCATCCCCAGAAAATCAGTCGGGTTCAATTCCACGCGTTCTTCGAAAAGGCATGGTGGCCCCCATGCATTTCGCCCGAATCCTGTTGTTTTATGGTAATGGGTCCAAATAAAATAGAATCATTGTTTCCTGCAGTAATGGTACATGATAAAAAAAATGGTGAATTGAGTTTGCAATGTTTTTTTTTCTCTTTTCAAATTTTCGTATTAATATCCGGCATACCATCGACGTGCCTTGCTTCAGGAGGAAATTTGAAGGATTTTGATGCGGGTCGCGAGGGTATCGTAAAACCAAACCATAGAAAAAGCAAACCCGAAAACGCCTCCAATGAACCTCCCACTCCCGGCACATGAAAGAGCTTCTCCTTTGTACTCCTGAATATGCCAATAGATGCCCTGAGTATTTTGTTCGCTTGAACCGATTATGCGGTGTGGGTATCAAACCTCAACTGCCGCGTACCTGGCTCCCCATCCGAGCCCCCTAGTATTGTCAAGAAAAAATGATGATAATAATAATAATAACTGGAATTGGAGAGCGCCGAGAGGTGAAAAAAAAAAGCCTCAAATTCACTGCCATGTAAGCCAGATCTTTCGGCGGCTTTTACTTCGGGGACGTGACATCAGTGTTGGGACTGGATGCTTCGTCCGCCTCCGGTGACTCGGGAGGAGTCACAGACGATTGCTCAGAGAGCAGTTTGTCGCACAGCGGCTGAGGGATGCATGTGCAGTGCCTGAGCAAGGCTTCGCATCTTGCGAGCCTTTCAAGCAAGTCCTGGTTTGGTCGTCTTCGCTTTCGTGGAGGAGCTGGTGTACTTGGAATGCAGACTGCCTTGAGCTGTTGCGCACAGTAAGCATCTCCGCCTTGTATTCGACATGCTTGTTCGCGATAACTCACCTTGATGCAATTTGAACATGGGCTTCGGCGGTCGCACTTCTTCTTTCGCTGCTGGCACAAGACGCAGGCCAGCACCCTTGCCGTTTTCTTGGTTTGACGCGACGAGGTCGAGGTCGACGACACCGACGACGACTTGGTCACCCGGTTTTCCTCGCTCGCTTGCATTGATGACATGTTGTGTATTGGCTTATCGGTTAAAAAAATCCGCGGCTAGATCATGGCGTTTAGGAAAAGGTGGGATATAAATTTCATAAGGACGTCTAAGACGGCTCCCCGCAGTCGATGGCGGCTGTGGCTCTGGTGTGGCTCCAGGGAAGGCATCTAAGCTGCAGCCCCAGCGATGTGCCACCGTGCACGAGACCAGGACCGGCTTATACCAGGGTTGAACCAACACGCTGCTGTCAGTGGGCGAGACGTGCCAGGCCCCCGGGGCGTCGGGATGGACCCATCTCCCGAAGGCCCCCACACACACTCGTCTCCGGGCCTCTGTCGGACCTCGTCCCTGGGACACGTCGGAGTCTTGAAGGAAGCCGTATCACCGCTGACTCTCCGAGTAGTCGAAATCCCCCGCATGTCTTGCCATGAACAGGTTATATTTTCGAGGCCTCATATACGGCACCGCAGCCACGTCTGCGTTGCTCGAGGCCTTGGTTTAGGACCTGTCAGCAGCGGCCATACGTCTCGTTCAGCTACCCGTTGGCCAGTCACGCCACTTTGGATCCCTGCACGTCCAAACAGACTCTGGATTGTTTTGCATCTCTGAAACATATCGCACCCTCCTACAGTAATTACCTTATCTGCCCGTCTGCTGCGTCTTGGCTCGGCGGACACGAAGGGGACGACCCACTCCGAGGCGTGCTCGAGCTTGAAGCTTGCTTGGTAGCCTGGTGTAATAGCGCCCCGAGCACTCGGGAACCGCATCAACGCTATGGCCCGGCCCAATGAAGACCCTCAAGGCGCGGGTCCAAGCGTGTTAGATCAACCCGTAAGCGCGGTGCTAGATGACTCTGATGCGCCAACTGCTGTCAAGGACGGGTCCACTCCACATGATACAAGCACCTCGGGTGGCTCTGTCGCCGCCTATGATAGCGATAAAGCCGCTCCTGGGTTAGACCCTGAGCCCGAGGAAGATGAAGACTCTGAGCGGGAGCGCCGTGCAAGCATTGTTCGGGATCTGGCCCGCCAGTACACGCACCAGAGCCACTACTCCAACATCGAGGGCAACCCGTTTACCGCGGATGACGACAGCCCGCTGAACCCGCGGAGCGACAACTTTAGAGCCATAGCGTGGGCAAAGGCCGTAGTCCGCCTTCTTTCCGAAAACGGCCTCAGGTCGCGGAAGGCCGGCGTCTGTTTCCAGAACCTCAACGTATTCGGCTACGGGCAGCCCACCGACTTCCAAAAGGATGTGGCCAACATTTGGCTTGAGATAGCGTCCATGCCCCGCCAGCTCCTCGGCTACGGAAAGACCAGGATCGACATCTTGCGAGACTTTGACGGCATCGTTCGCGACGGGGAGATGCTCGTCGTCCTTGGCCCCCCCGGATCAGGCTGCTCGACCTTTCTCAAGACGATTGCCGGGGAGACGAACGGCATCTACGTAAATGACGATTCGTATTTTAACTACCAAGGTAAAGTTAAACATGTCGGGAAATTCTGACTCAGATCGTCCCTAGCGGCTTGGCGCTAACAGGCATACCCCTTGCTTCTAGGCATCTCGGCAGAGGAAATGCACACTCAGCATCGAGGCGAAGCCATTTACACGGCCGAGGTGGATGTGCATTTTCCACAGCTCACTGTGGGCGATACGTTGACTTTTGCTGCAAATGCAAGAGCTCCACGACACATCCCTGGGGGCATTGACAAGCACACCTTTGCGAACCATCTGCGAGATGTTGTCATGGCCATGTTTGGCATCAGCCACACCATCAACACCCGCGTTGGAAATGAATACGTGCGCGGTGTTTCTGGCGGCGAGAGAAAGAGAGTGACCATCGCCGAGGCTTCGCTGAGTGGTGCCCCGTTGCAGTGCTGGGACAACAGCACCAGAGGTCTCGACTCGGCCAACGCCGTTGAGTTCTGTAAAACGCTGCGCCTGCAGACGGAAATGTTCAACACGTCCGCCTTTGTCTCCATCTACCAAGCCCCCCAGTCCGCGTATGATGTGTTCGACAAGGCCCTGGTTCTGTACGAAGGTCGGCAGATTTTCTTTGGGCCCACAACCTCGGCGAGGCAATACTTTGTCGACCTTGGCTTCGAGTGTCCCGCGCGCCAGACGACGCCTGACTTCCTGACGTCAATGACGAGCCCCACGGAGCGGATCGTGCGCAAGGGCTGCGAAGGTCGAGCTCCGCGGACTCCAGATGAGTTTGCCAGGGCCTGGCGAGGCTCCACCTTGTACGCAAACCTGCAGCGCGACATTGAAATCTACAAGGGCACCAACCCAATCGGCGGGAGCTCCGCCGAGGAGTTCCGGGCAATCAAGCGGGCCACCCAGGCCAAGGCCCAGCGGGCAAAGAGCCCGTACACCTTGAGCTACGTGCAGCAGATTGATCTCAACGTGTGGAGAGGGTTCCGCAGGTTGGTCTCGGACCCGACCCTTACCCTGTCGCAGCTCTTTGGAAACTTCTTCATGGCATTAATTGTCGGCAGCGTCTTTTATAATTTGGAACAGACCACGGGGAGCTTTTACCAACGTGGTGCTTTACTGTTTATGGCCTGCCTATCTAATGCCTTTTCTAGTGCTCTTGAGGTAAGTGGGCCTCGGAAACATAAATATATATATATATATAGAGGGAGAGAGTTGTGTAAAGATGTGCAAAAGCTAACAGCGCACTAGATTCTAACCCTGTATGCCCAACGGCCGATTGTCGAGAAACATGACCGATATGCGCTATATCACCCGTCAACGGAGGCTATCGCGTCCATGCTATGCGATATGCCGTACAAGACGCTGAATGCCTTCACATATAACCTGACACTGTATTTCATGACAAATCTCCGCCGTGAAGCAGGATCCTTCTTCTTTTTCCTGCTGCTGACGTACATCACCACCATTTGCATGTCCATGATTTTCCGAACCATCGCCTCTGCCTCGAGAACTCTGTCACAGGCCATGGTCCCGGCTGCCCTTCTCATTCTCGCCCTGGTCACCTTCACGGGTTTCGTCATTCCAATTTCTTACATGCTGGATTGGTGCCGCTGGATAAACTACGTCAACCCGCTTGCGTACGCGTTTGAGTCGCTCATGGTCAATGAGTTTCATAATCGGGAATTCCAATGCTCGCAGTTTATTCCGAGCATGGGCATGCCCGAGTATGCAAACATCACCTCTGAGAACCGCGTCTGCTCGGCAGTTGGCTCCGTTGCAGGTAGCAGTGTTGTTGACGGAGATGCGTACATCAACTCGGCCTTCAAGTACTACCACGCCCACAAATGGCGCAACGTCGGAATCGTTATCGCGTTTGCCATCTTCTTCCTCTGCACCTACATGGGATTTGCAGAGATTGTTAGCGCAAAGAAGTCAAAGGGAGAGGTCCTCGTTTTCCGCCGCGGACACCACCGAGGGACTGTTTCGATTGTGAATGACCTCGAGTCGAATGAGAAGATTACTGGTCGCACAACAGTGACCGAGAAGCCTGGCAACTCTGATGTTCAAAACGCCAACATTCAAAAATCAACAAGCGTCTTTCACTGGAACAATGTGTGCTATGATGTCAAGATCAAGGGCGAGCCAAGGCGTATTTTGGATCATGTTGCCGGCTGGGTGAAACCTGGTACAATGACCGCATTGATGGTAAGCGTTGACATTTTCACAAATTAGACGCGATTCTAATATTCTGCGACAGGGCGTTTCAGGAGCGGGTAAAACTACGCTGCTGGATTGCTTGGCTGACCGCACGAGCATGGGTGTTATCAGCGGAGAAATCCTTGTCGATGATAAACTCCGAGACGCCTCTTTCCAGAGGAAGACGGGATATGTGCAGCAGCAAGATTTGCACCTCTCAACTACAACCGTCCGTGAAGCGTTGAACTTTTCAGCTATGATGCGCCAACCTGCGCACATCCCCAAGGAAGAAAAGCTTGCCTATGTTGACGAGGTTATCAAGATGCTCGACATGCAGGAATACTCCGAGGCCGTTATCGGTATCCTCGGCGAGGGTCTGAATGTCGAGCAGCGCAAACGCTTGACCATCGGAGTTGAGCTAGCCGCTAAGCCCCCTGTCCTCTTGTTTGTTGATGAGCCTACATCTGGATTGGATTCTCAGACATCTTGGTCTATCTTAGATCTGCTTGAGAGGCTAGCCCGAAGTGGCCAGGCGATCTTGTGTACAATCCATCAGCCCTCTGCCATTCTTTTCCAGCGCTTCGATCGGCTTTTGTTCTTGGCCAAGGGCGGCAGGACTGTCTATTTTGGTGATGTGGGCGAAAACTCCAGAACCATGATTGACTATTTTGAGACCAAGGGTGCACCAAAATGTCCTCCAGGAGCCAATCCTGCTGAGTGGATGCTTGAGGTCATCGGTGCTGCGCCAGGATCGTCCACTGAACAAGATTGGCCACAGAATTGGAAGGACTCGACAGAATTCAGTGAGGTGCAGCAGGAGCTCTTGCGACTCAAGGCTCATTCGGCAAACCCGACGCCTCGGGACGGAGATCCGACTTCTTTTCAAGAGTTTGCAGCACCCTTCAGCGTCCAGCTTACAAATGTCACGATGCGTGTTTTCCAGCAGTACTGGCGCACGCCATCATACATCTACTCCAAATTGTCCCTGTGTCTTATCATTGCGCTGTTTGTCGGTTTCGTCTTTTATCAGTCGCCGAGGACAGTGCAGGGATTGCAGAACCAGATGTTTGCCATTTTCCAGGTCCTGACTGTTTTTGGCCAAATGGTTCAGCAGACGATGCCGCACTTTGTCATTCAAAGAGACTTGTATGAAGTCCGAGAGCGTCCTTCAAAGACATACAGCTGGAAGGCCTTTATGCTGAGCCAAATCATTGTGGAACTGCCTTGGAATACATTGATGGCAGCCATCATTTTCTTCTGCTGGTATTACCCGATCGGACTGTACCATAACGCAACCGAGACGGATGCGACTACAGAACGGGGCGCTCTCATGTTTTTACTGATCTTGACGTTTATGCTCTTCACCTGCACCTTTACCGACTTCATTATTGCAGGCTGCGAGTCGGCAGAAAACGGAGGTAACATTGCCAACTTGCTGTTCATGATGTGTCTGATTTTCTGTGGTGTCCTGGCAAGACCAGATAGCATGCCTCATTTCTGGATCTTCATGTACCGTGTGAGCCCGTTTACCTATCTCGTTTCCGGGATGCTGTCTACGGCGCTTGCCAATACAGAAGTCATTTGCGCGGCAAACGAGTACGTCACTTTCTCTCCTACGGATGGACAGACGTGTCAGGAATACATGAAGCCATACATAGCTGCAGCTGGTGGCTACCTGCTTGATCCTAGCCAGACGAGCACATGTACCTACTGCTCCATTGGTGACACGAATGCCTATCTAGCCACAGCCGGTGCAGACTATGGTGACAGATGGCGAAACTTTGGCCTCATGTGGGTATACATCTTTGCTAACGTTGCTGGTGCCTTGGGATTGTATTGGCTCGTCAGAGTACCAAAGAACAAGAAGAAGGCAAAGACCGAGTAGACCAGAGGAAACAAACATAGGGACTGGAAATGGCCGGCGTGAATCATGTTTTATGGTAGCTATTCCGGATATAATTGTACATACATAATAATCCTCTCAATCCTCATTTGCCATTTACCCTAGCGGCTTTGATCCTTTCGTTGAAGCTTCTTGGCAACGTTATTTCCCAAAAACTTCTCCATATTTGGCACCCAGAATGCCGAAGACCAAAGAATGAAAGAAAATGGGATAGTGGTGTAGAAGACAATTTTGAAAGATGCAATATACGAATCTTTGAGGGCGAGACTGGCTGCGCTCAAGATTGAGCTTGTCATTCCGGGCACTGTTGAAAAGTCGCCAGCGGTTGCTGCCGCCACCAGTTGGTCGACCGAAGACTGCGGAAGGCCGGCATTTAATGCCGCAGGAACCACCTTCTTGGGAATGTTCTTGGCCAGCTCGTTATTGAGGACCGAGGTGTAGAGAGCCTGGGCAATGGCGCCGCCGAAGCCACGGATAGAGCCGAGAACTCCCGTAGCCAACCCGATATCTTGAGGTTCCCAAAGCAATGTGACGCCGGGGAAGGAAATGTTCTCAACAAATCCAATAGAGCTCAGAGCAACGACGCCGATGGCGATGGTGCCAGCCCAGCGATCGGCCGAGATGGTGCTCAGCGAGGTCATGAATGCAAAGGCGATGCTTGATGCGATGATGCATTGCCACTTGACCTTGGGCACGTACGAGATGAAAATGCCGGCAATGGACTGTCCGAGAAGAATACCACCACCAACCACTGAGCTCTGCCAGCCAACATCGGTGACATCTGAGGTATAGACTGAGCTGATGATTGTCGGCCACAGCACCGTAAGCGAGTAGTAAACCATTGCTCCAAGAGTGGCAATTGTCGTGATTGCAACGAAACCCACGTTTTTGAACATTCTAGGAGGCATCAAGGGTGTGGTTTTGCAGAAAAAGTTTTCTGTAAAATGATCAGTACAAAATCATCGATTAAAAACAGTGTACATACCGTAAACAACGAATGCAGCAATAGTGGCAACGCCAACCAGGAGAGTGCAGAGGGTTTGCGCGCTGCTCCAAGGGTATTGGGTTCCTCCCCAAGAGAGGCCAATGAGGAAAAGAACACATCCGGAAATGTACAGAAAGATGCCGATAAAATCCAAGTCCTTGGTCATCTGCCATTTGGACTTTCCGTGGACGTGAAGCTGACTGAAGTCGGGCGGGTGATAGAAGAACCAGTACAAGGCGAGTGATAAAGCCCCAAGAATATCACCAATGTAATAGCTCCAGCGCCATCGAGCGGCTGTATTCTCGTAGAAAGCTCGCGCAATTATGGGCCCAAACACTGCAAAGGGCAGAGATGAGAGGAACACCAGCGAGGTGATGGGACCTCTCCATTTATTGGGAACCAGTTCTCCGAGCACTGTTCCAAATGACAGCTGTCCAGCTGCAGCGATGCCATTGCACACGTTGGCCGCAATGAGCATCTCAACGCTCTGGGCGCAGGATCCGATGATGCAGCCGATGAGACCCAGTACGGTGCAGCCGAGAACCATCCATTTTCGGCCGTACATGTCCGAAAGTCGACCGAAGAGGAGAAAGCCGATCGAGCTACCCATGGTCCACATGGTCGCCACCCAGTTGATGTTCGGTGAGGGGCCGATGTCTTGGTTGATGAGAGACCTAAAAGGTTTATTAGGGGTGACGGGCAGGTTCGAGTGTTTTCACAACTTACAAAGTGTTCGCTGGCAGGACCCATCCCATGTACGCGCAAATACTTCCCAGACATTGAGCCTGACAATTCATCAGCGTGGGATATGCAAATAGTAAGCAAAGCGAAGCCGACTTACTGTCACTGTTCCAATAAATTGAGGACTTCGAAAGTATCCTGTTGGCATCTCATCGTAGTCTCCACCAACGGCCTTGGCATCAAGATAGTCGACGGTGCCATCAGCATGGACAACCTTCTTCGCTTCGCCATGATCGTCTTTCTCAAGGACAGCTTCGCCCCGTTCAAGGTGCGAGGCCTGAATGTCCTTTTCATCAGCACCCGAACCTGTCTCGGGCGTCATCGTAACCACGGTCTTTTGTTAAAATATCCAGAAAATGGGTGCCAAGTTGGCCGGACTAAATTGTGACAAATGAGTTGCTGTTGGCCGAAACGCCTTCGTCTTATAGGATCCCGACACGACTTCTTGATAAAGTGGGGAGCATGGAACATGTTACCCCGGAAAAGGGGCCCTGGAATTTGGTAACGGCCAGATTCTGGGAAGATCTAGCACAAGGGGTACGCAGATGGTGTGGGGAAATCTATGATCCGGCAGAGAGAATCACTTGAAACGTTGCACCTCGGGAAGACGAGTTAGCTGAAAAGATGGTGCATGTTCTAGACCGGGCTGTCTCAATTGCTTATGCTTTATGAAAAAGGAATTTCTTCGCAGTGCCGAATCCAGGGAGCGAAGTCTAGGGTATCCATAGTGACCAACTGCGAATTCAATCTAAAAAATGACTGTAACATGTGCTGAACATTCTTTTATTGATCTCCGATATTGCGTCGTGCAAGAAGCCCTCTCCAGAGCTATATCTACATAATTCAATGCATAAAATACAAGTGTACACCCTGCAGTGTCTCATTGGAGTCTTCTAGCCCAGCTGAAGAATATGAGATATCATTACGCCACCGCCAATGTACCTTACATGGGTAAGCTGGTTGAATGCCCCCGGTACATCGGCTAGACGTCGAAATGATATGGAAAATCTCTTCCGCTCTTCAGTGGTCAACACTTTGATTTCCCCGCATCCTAAGCTCGGTCGTTGATGGCAAGATGGCGTCCAACAGACCCAGACCAGCACTAACCCATTTGGGTCATCTCAGGGCAATCATCCAGAACATTTATTGCGGAACGGCCTTTCTATGCCCCGAATTAAACTGTATTTGTTCCTGGTATTGGATTTATAGTTTGGCAAGTGTACTTTCTTTGGCCGAAGGCGTGGAAATGCCGACCGACAACTCCAACGGTTATCCGAACTAGTCTGCTGACCGGCCTGCAAAGACTGCGCAAGCATTCATTCGAGATAGAGTAGCAAAGACTAATCCGCCATGCAGTTAAAAAAGAAATACAAAAATAATGTAATGATATGATATGGGCATTTCGTCCGGGCCCAGACCAGCTAATATGGTCCAACACAAGGCCTTGCTCGCATGTTTGTGCGAAACGCGACTCAGCTGAGGCGAGCGAGAAAAAGCAAACATCGATGAATCACCAACTTTACAAGCCAAATATCCTATTCATTTACAACAAATAGACCATCTTGCACTCAGCTGCGCCGCAAATCCCTGGCTTACAGGTCCCGTGCTGTCGGTTCTATGCACGACCAATCTTCCCCGCGTTTTACCAGGGCGCCGGGTGACGATTTCCAGCGGCATGAACTTCAGAGTGACCCCCAAAGACCCGCTGGATCCATATTTATAGAAGGGCTCGACCCGAAATCAGTTGACTGGCAATCAGACAGTGAAAAATTAGTACACGTAAAATACAGTAGTCTCGTCACTGTTCGCCCGCAGCTTTCGGTTCCGGCGTATCATGATGCATCTTCCAACCCAGGCCAGGGCAGCAGTAGCAATGCTGAAAGCCGCGCTGCTTGCCATGGCAATGGCATAACGCGGTTCGTCGCTCTTTGGCCAGAGATATGGCGTCCATATGAAGCTAATGTTCATTACCATGGTTACCATGCCAATGGCCGCCGCCTTTTTCTCCTTGGTCTGTCCACAAACAGATCCGCACCAGCCAAGAATCAAACTGTTCACCCCATATGTTCCAATAGTGAAAATAACCATGGCCACGTACCTCCCTGCAACGTCAAGTGTCGCCGCCGCAGCTACGAAGCCGATCACTGCCACAGTCTTGGAAATGGTGATGTGCCAAGTCCGCTCATTGAACTTTCCGGACGACCAAGACACGAGGATTGTAACAGCTCCAGCAATCAAGTAAGGGGGACACGTAAGAACCAAGGTGATGGTTGTATTGAAACCCAGCGTCTCAACGACAGTGGGGAACTGCGGAGCATCAGCACATGTGCATCGAGAAACCAGCATAACGTCTCACAAAGTTTTTGAACCCGTTTGCAGCAAGATGCATATGCGCCATCATGCAGAAGATCCAAACCATGGGATCCTTGGATGCTTGCTTGAGGCCCCTCCTTGTGCTGGTTTCGCCATTGTTGGCGACTGTGTCGAGCTCCATGCGATTATAGGCAAGCTCCCTTTCCTCTTGCTTCAACCATTTCGTAGTAAGTGGGAAATCAGGGAGGACAAAGTATCCGACCAAGGCAATGACAAATGTCACGGCGCCTTGAAGAATAAAGAGCCACTTCCATCCCGCCAAGCCACCCGCGCCGTCCATGCCATGGTAGATTCCCGCGGCGATGAGACCAGCAAACGCGGTCGCGAGAATATTTCCGGTGTATAAAATGGCGATTCTTGTTGCAACTTCCTTTCGGGTGTAGAAAATGGACAAAAGATAGACAGCGCCTGGGTAGTAAGGTGCCTCAGTCACACCGAGGAAAAAGCGAGTCAGCAGGAGGCCGGTGAAGTTTTTGGATGCGGCAGTGAGGGCGCTAACGATGGCCCATAGCATCATCATAATACCCTATTGCGATTAACTATCTGTTCTGAAAAATGAGGCGAGATTGGGCAGCATACCATGTATTTGCTTGGGCGAGTTCTAGTAAGAAACATGTTGGAAGGGACCTGGCCAATGATGTAGCCAACAAACAGAATCGAAACACATGTTTGATACTCTGAGGGGCACCGCCATCAACTGAGTTGTTCTTGATGCCAGGAATTGGGTATTCGACACTCACGTGTTCCTGTAAGATTAAGGTCTTCTTCGAGGTTATTGAGCCGCGCAAGGGCAATGGCGTTGCGATCGAGATAATTGAGCCAGTACATACTCCATAGCATTGGCTATCCAGAGTAAGCAGCATTCGTCTCAAGTGTGGTAGTGCAATAAGGATACCATCATCCACCTGTCCAATTTCTTAACCAGAGCGATCTCCCTGGGATCAGTTTTCTCGTGAGCGCCGGAATAATCCACCTTGTCGTATGTTGGAACCAGCTTTCCAGCATCCCCATCTCGAGACTCTTTTTTCTCGATCTTGCCCTCGACGTTGGGCGTTTCATCAAGCACGCCTGTGGACATGCTGGATGAGTGCAGTGTAGGTCAAAACAATTTACTGATCAATCACCACAAAGGGCGTGAGAATCAAGTTGATCATATCGGTTTGCGAGGTGCGAAACGAGCAGGGAAATCTTTTTCATTTGTGCTTTTCGCCTGCAGGCCAAGCGTATGAGACATAAACTCAGATGCTTCACACACCCTTGATCCACGTCATCGGCGTGATCTACTTCCCCGGATTTTCTGTTTTAAGAAAACAAGGGTGACACAGCATGGCCACATAACACCAAGCCATCTCTCAGGACAGGCTCGCTCGAGACCGAACGATCGTCGTATCCCACCAAGCCAGTGGTGTGGTGTCAAGTACTGGGGTTGGCCCTGCGGGGATGGTTGGGTGGCATTAGGATGTAAGCTTATCCGGGATTAGCTCAAGATTCCATAGAGGCAATCGTAATATCACACTTCTAATGCATAATTGGCTTCGAAAATGCCCTCCACCGTGGCCTTGGCCTCATTCGATTCAGGCAGCAGCATTAATGAGAAGCGGGGATGATATGCCAAGAACACCATGTCCGAGGAGATAGATGCCAGAGGATTTGCACATCACACAGAGCTCGTTCTCTGCGGACTGGATTGCGCAGTTATCACATGGAAACTGAGGTTATAAGGCTCCATCAAAAAGTAACTGCAGGCTCATTGAGGTCAAGCAGATATGAGCGAATTTCCCCGAGGCCTGGTTCCGTAATGGTCGAATGTCTTGATACGATGTCACCAACCCATCACAACTGCACATTCGCCAGTCTGCCTTAAAATTAAAAAGAAATGGAAGGTGGTATAGCGCTGATTTAGCCAGAACACAGTGCCAAGTCTCCGAGGCGGATAAAATCGCGAAAACAAGCGGTATGCATGACCGAATTCTAGATTGTTAATGGCCACTCATTTACCCACGACTCTTCTTGAGATCATCTCCCCGCAAGATGGTCTCCCCGCTGACACTTATGTCGCTCACTTGGTCCTACGTCACCGAACCGAAAGGGCGTCGATTCTCACAGTAACGCAAATTTGAAAATCCGTCATGATAACACCTGCCAAAAATCTCTTGACATTCAGTGGGTTTCCAATCCTTTTATGTGTTGCGGCATTCGGTGGGGGGTCAAACACAAAGATGGATATTGTGCAATACTGTCACCCTTAATGACGTGGCTATGCACCCACATTCCGCTAGATGGAACAATTCCCACCCACGTGAAGATATTTGTCCAATAATCGCCCCAATACTATCCACCTCATGTAAAATCAAGGCACCTTCAAATATGCACATTTATAAACGACCGCGAATTCGCCGAACGCCCAGTGTAACATCCAGGTTCAAGGGCATATATGCTTGGATGAGTTGGAAACCGATACCTGCATCTACAATAGAGTGATACTGGAGATTCACAATTTGCATAAAAGAGCCGGTCGTTAAAAAGTATATAATATCCATATGGGCCATCGACTTCATATTCGCAACACATCGTTGAGAGCGCAGTCGATTCTAATTCAATTGGAGTCTACAAAAGTCATGGGCAAATTTTGAACTAAGCCACGATATGCGAGGGAGACGCACTGGAAGTCAGCACATTATAATTAAATAGACTTGGTCTCTGGAGTCTGCAAGATTTCCAGAAAATAGGCACAATACGACAGCCCACTCTTCAATTAAAGAGTGTCACGGTGTTCCGGTCACGAGGGTGACATATGTAGTGGTATCGATCAAGGCATAAATGAACAGAAGTGCATACTACTAAACCAGTATTCTAATCAAAATAGCCGTCCTGTCTGGAAAATATTAAGACCGCGACACGAAATGTGAGACTTATACGCGGATCTCGAGGCTGATATTAAGAACGCACTCCTGCGCCAAGGCTTACTGAGTGCGCAACCCTCGTGCCTCAACACCACTCAATGTCTATTTTCCCTCTGCTTTCGCAAGCTCAAGGTACTGGCCAACCACTTCTTTGACCATGGTGTCATATCCGGCAAGATCAATGCCAAGAATATCTCGCGCCTAATGAACACACATCAGCAACTGTTCAAGCCGCACCAAGCTCATGCAACACAACGTACCTTACTCGAGTCCCACTTCACCTCAATAGTGGGCTGTCCAGGACCATCCTGAAACAATCCTGAATCAAATGCTTCGGGGAAATATTTCTTTGCGATTGGTATCGTGTCTTCCCATTTTACTTCGGAATTCAGAAGGAAGGACTGGTTTCCCTCGATGCTCGAATCCAATGCTCTGACATGGGCGCGAGCCACATCAGTACAAAGAACCGCATTTCCGATCGCGGCCATGCCTTGGTTGCCGCTCAATAAGCCATGCACCAGCACTTTGGTGGACATTGTGCGCATGTCTCCGGTACTAGTCATGAGCTCATCTTTCCCGAAAATCCAGGAAGGAAGGATAGAGATCAGGTCAAAGGTCGTGGAGTTTTCTCTGACGAATGCTTCTGCCGCATTCAAGGCCGCTGTCTTGCCTGCACAGTACGCCTGAAGCTCCGAGTCGTACGGTGGCTCAGGAACAGCCAGGCGAACCTCGGGTCCGCGTATAACATCAGTTTCCCCGGTGCCAGTGGCGAAGATTGCTGGAGGAGCGATGGCAACTGTAGAGCTGGTCATGACAATCCGCTTCACTGTCTTTGTCTTCTCCGTTGCGGACTTGAGGATGCCCAAGTTTGCCTGCACAGAAGCTTTGACGAAGGCATCTTCCAGATCGTCCTTGGCCGTGGCCGAGCCTCCCTCATTTGAATGAATAGGCGCAGCTACATGAACAATGAAGTCGACTCCTTGTACAGCGTCATCGTATGCACCGTCAGCCGTCATGTCCGGCACGATGGCAAACATCAACTGCGTCGCAGGGGGGTCAAAAGCAGAGATGGATGGACCGGCCCGGAGTCTATCGATCTTGGCCTGCGATCGAGCGGCGACACGAACTCGATAACCACTCTTCAAGAGGTCTACTAGGATTTCGTATCCCAGGAAGCCGGTGCCACCGGTCAGCAGAACAAGTTCTCCAGTCATGTTTTGTATAAATGAAAGGCTGCGCGCAATGGAAAGAATGAGATGAAATGTTTGGCTTTGTTGAGTTAATTGCAAAATTACCATGGAATTCTTTACGATTTTATATTCAAAATCCAGGCTCAGCCCCCTACTCATACGAACACTAGAAAGTGTCATCAATCCATCTTGGGAACACAGTGCCGTTGATGTTATTCAAACATGCTTCCCGTTTCGGAAAAGCGCCTTCGCTAGTGCTTTTCGGCCAGACTAGTCTGCAGTGATGACGAACAACATGTCTCGTCCCACAGAAAGGTTGACAGTATCGTGCTGACACCGTCATATTTCAAAAGATCATCTCGTGTAAATCCGTACACAGCGGAGCGGAAAAGCTTCAGAAACCACCGTCCCTCCGGACAACTTTCTGCCTCTTCTCCTGTTCCAAGTATACCAATAAAAGTTACCCAGAGAAATGCTGCTCGATTTTGTCTCCAGATTTCTCTGGTCTCCAAAGTCAGTCCCACTGCGGTTTGCAGTCTACTACACATTCGGCGTAATAGTGGACTTTTCGGAGGCACTTGACGCAAAACCACGTACATGAAGACGTGGGCAGCAAGTACCAGTGCACAGGAACGTCTGCCAGCCTTAGATCCATTCAGGAAGTCCAGATAAAAGTATCGCAGGATTGAAGCATCTACGTGGTTGAGCATATTCCGCGACGTCCCCAGTGGTATGGTTGATGAACGACTTGCTAAAAGCAGCTGTCGTAACCGGCAAAAGATCCAAAATATGTTGGATGAGTCAAGCTCAGTTATTGAATCGTCCAGTGGCGGGTTTTGAGAGCGCACTATGATTGGTTCTGGGAGAGAAGCCTGATCAGCGGACAGCAGTGGAAATAAAAGTGGACGACCCAGCGCGACAGCGACCTGAATGTCGGCCCTGAATCTGCATGTTAGTAATGCTAAATCGGTTTCAACTGCAGAAGCTTACAAATTGATTGACTTGCAAAGAACAAAATGGTCTTGGAAATTGCCAAACCCGCCAAGTGAAGTGAGCAGAGTATGGACACCCCTCAGATGCATCTCTGCAGCTTCAAAGTTATCATCGTAGATCTAGATACCTGTCAGCAAATATCAAGGTTGACTTAACAGTTCTACTTGCTTCCGTGATGGCCAATGTGGACATAGTAGACATCAAAAAGCTCATCTCGTCATGGTTGCGCCTAGCACAGTGGGACGATAGCCGAGATACAATTTCTCTCATAGCCTTGCCTTTCTGGCCTATTCCCTCTTGTCTTATGGAAGAGTTTACAGTTGGGTAATCTGCGCGCCACAAAACCGCCGTCATTGCAAGAGTGCTGTGCATCATTGGCGCACTTTGCAATGCATAAGGGAACCATGAGTTCTTGCGATCGAATGGGGCTAGCTTGAGGTCGAACTTGACCAGAACTATTATTTAAAACAAAAAAAGTCAATTATTACTCGTTCCCAAAGTTAGGTACACAATGCCTACAGTATTTGACAAGGTAATCGACTTCTAAATTCGTAGGTATCGGGAGGCAATCGAACGGGTCCAGGCTGCCAGCACACATGAACTCCATGGGATATGGGCCAGTGGGCTTCTAACCCAGAATCAGCATCATCCCTTCCATCCTACAAGTATTTCGGGTAAAATCCTACCTCCATAAATGAGTTCGACCCCAACCACTCGTTCGTTGTTCCCCTCCCCGGGGTCGGCGTGTCGGACGAAATGATACCATGTCTGTCCTGGACCTGGTGTGTTTTCGTTGTTCCTTGTATCTCAGAGCCAGGCATCAGATGATTCCCAAATTTCGCGCAGCGAGAGGACTCCATTGCTGCCTTGGGCCTCGAACGCCGTGTGCTTTTATGTAGACCTGCACGTATTGCATGGCCTCTGATGGACTTCGACAATTCCGATGATTTCCTATCCCCGCCCTGGACGGCAACGAATTTGAATTGTGGCATCTCTCACTGGACTGTTTTTGGATGTTGGGTGCGACTTTCCCAGAGTGTTGTCCAAATTACATATCCCGGATATAAGAACGGTATGTCCGATCCCAGGCAGGGGCGATCTCCAAGTCAGCGGTCGTCGCACTAGCGATCATTTACATTCCAGCACAAAACGTCACGAATAAAAAATAGTCCGATTGTTGGAACAGGGATTTTACGCAACTCGTCTAGTCAACAACGCTTTGCGCTAATGTTGAGTGCAATACCCCCATGGTCACTATGACAAGCACAGCAACGGCAATTCCAATCGTTCATCTCGCCAACTTCCATTGCGAGAATGAACAGCCAACTTCAATCAATTACTGGCTATCTACGAGCAAGTGCAGGGATTTTTGCATAGTATTAAATCGAAAGCGGCAAGGGTAATAATGGACCAACAGACCATGCATGTTGGTTAACATGCAATTATCCTGCGGGGTCATTCCTCACTTCCCACCACTGAGGAAAATGATTCCTGGTCGGAGATGCAAATATCAGAATTATTTCCATTGTAAAAAACAACAGGGCGACATATTTTTTCAAAGGCAAACTTGATGTAGTGCAAAATTGCGATGAGAATACGCATTTGAGGCTGTATTCAACAGCCAATACGGAAGTGGAGAACAAGTGTCCATGACCCACCCAACCACGTTGGTTCGCCCGCGTTTTCAGGCGCCACTGTAACCCAACGAGGTGCGAAAGTGGCAGTATCATGTGGTAATGGTTGCTGCAGCTCTTTCTTTCTCTTGTATGCATTAATAGCCTGCTCGCGCCACCTGCTTGTTGGTTTGAACAAGACGGCACATTTCTTTCCTTCATCACCCAGACTCCAATCCATCCTGTCCGACCGCCCCGCAAGGAAGCGCGGAAACTAGCAATGAAGCGAAAATGCACACCGACAAAAAGCCCAGCCTCGAAAAGCACACCGACCAAGGGCACACCGACAAAAGGCACGCCCACCAAAAGCCCAGCCTCGCGGGACACGGTCTACTTTCTTGCCGGCGAGAATGAGATCCCAGTGCGAGCGCCGCGGGCAGTCTTGAAAAATTCGCCGATTCTCCAAGACTGGATCCAGAACCCTGGCCAAGTCCCGGAATCGCTGAAGAATCGCGGCCGCATTCATTTTCGCGGCTGCGAACCAGCCATTCTTCGAGCCGTATTGCACTTGCTCGGAACTGCCACCTTTGGAGTAGACGACAACGCCGTAGTGCGGCGCTGGGCCGATTGCATCCTAACTGGAACTGAAGATGCCAAGTTTCTCCTGAAGATGTACAAGTTTGCAAAGTCTATCAAGTAACTACAGACCCTCTTTTTTTCATATGTAAACCCTAGGGATTTTAGTTGAGGGGTGCTAAAAAGGTATATCCTATAGGGCTGAATCGGCTTGCTCCGAGGCAATCAAGCGGTTACGTGATCGCACCGTCGGGGTTGAGGAGTTCATGGATGCTACCATTGTCATCGGGAAGCTCGATATTGTTGAAGACAAAAAGATTTCCTCTTGGGTCTCATCATGGCTGGCCAACAACCTGGACAAGGCAACCGCGTCCGGTCCCGCCCAAGATTGGCTCAGGAAAGGGAGCCCAGAAACCTGGACTTTTGCGACGACATTGATGCAGTCGATTGTGCAGTTGCAAGAAAAGGTCGAAAGGCTGGGGGGCGAGGAAGAGACCGAGGACGAGTATGAATGGAAGTGATACTCCAGCAGGTCATGTACTTTGGCGTCATTTGATTAGGTTAGCGTTTCGTTCGGGGTATAGCTGTCGGAGATGCAGAATATCAGAAATACCATTTCTTCTGTCCTTGCCGGCTTGCGCATTCGCACACTGTTTTGCCGTTACACTTAGACAAGGACCTCGGGAGAAACCCACTTCATCCCCATTTAAACCCAGCCGCATTGCGCTGTTGTTTTGTTTCCGCTTGATTAATTTCCGTTCGGCTACACAGCCGAGCACTTGGCTAGTGAAGTTTATCAAAGCTCGGTGATCCCAGGGCTGGAATTGAGTTTGACGGCTCCAATTCTCCGCCAAATATTGTCCGAGACTCATTTACATGCGGGACACTCGGTTCGTAAAATGATGACGGACTCGCTCAGAACAGCAACAAACGCGCCGCACACCCGATAACGCCGCATCCTTCCCCCCCTCCGCCTCTCCCCCTCGGATCATTTTCAGCATGCTCCTCGCGCGCGAACCCAACCGCAATTGGCGCGGACAAGGACGACTCTGCTGTCAAACTTGTAGGATGTTGCTATCCGTGCGCGCGGCGTTGCTGGGTTTCATCCTTTCCCTTGATACGCTGATGGTGCCCGGCCCGCGCTCGGGTTCGTCAGAGGAATCCTCCGCAACTGTAACAGCGGGGGGCAATTGTCGCGGGCACCCAACCCCCCCCCCCCCCCCCGTCTTTGGCGAGTGCTACTGTGGGCCCCATGCCATGAATAGCAGTGCCAGATTGACGAAAGGATGAACAAGGCTGCTGTCAAACAAGGGTGGATGCTTCTTTTTTTTATTCCCTGTGGGGGCCATTCCTTCATGTCAAAACTCGGACTATATTGCCGACCATGTTTTGATGGCTCTCATCATGATCATGTCTAGCTAAGTTCATGATCCAGCATATGTGCACTATATGTTTTTTTGTCTATGTACATTGATTTTTTGTCTTTTTTACGACTTTCGCAGCGTCTTCCTGCTCTAGAGTGTAGAGGCCGCGCATGAAACATTAAGAAATAAATCCGCACGAAGGGTATAATACAAAGTCGTTAGGGCCCGTCCTCTCCTGCGAAGACGGGACGTCATCATTTCGCTGTGGGCGCGCCGGTTGGTTGCCGTTAAACTCCGTGAAAGACCTTGACGACGCCCGCCGCAGAGCGTTCGGACGACGACTCCCCGTCGCGCGAGCTGCCGGCGTCCTTCTCGTGCTGCAGCTCGACGGGGATGGCGCCGGCCCCCGGGGGCGAGCGCCGCTCCTCGGGCGTGGCCTCCTCAGTGCTGATTTCGATGTCGTGGCGCTGGTAGATCTTGAGCGGCATGACATAGGTGGAGTTGATCTGCTCCTCGCTGTCGAGGCGGTGAATGGTGTTGTCGCCAGCCCGTGCGGCCGAACGGGGCCCACGGCTGAAGCGCGACTGGTGAAAGTCTGTCGAGGGGTTGGTCGAGCGCTTGTTGGAGTAGCCGGCGAAGGACTTGAGGTTGAAGACGCGACGCAGCAGCGTCCAAGTGTAGGGGAGGTTGGCCGTGATGAGGGCCGTGGACGACTCCCGGACGTACCAGTAGGTCCACTGGGAGCCAAAGGGCTCGTTGAAGCTGTAGAATTTATTGAGAATGGCCGAAAGGATCTGGAAACGACGGGTGTCAGTGCGCGCTCGCTCACACGGTTTGCATAAACAACGCCGCTTGGTCCTCGATGGACTAAGCCTGCGCTAGGAGCAACTTACTGTAAAAAAGCCCAATGCAAACACACCGCAAAGCACCACCTTTCTCTTGGTTGGCAGCTGGGATTTGAGGAACAGAGGCATCGGGATGGCGATAATCATGAGGTCGGACGAGATGTTGAGGACGGCGTTGGTGATGAGGTGGTTGGTGGCGGCAGAGCACTGCGAGCTCTTGGGAGGCACGGCCCAGTACTGGTTGAAAGGGCGGCACCAAACTCCGAGGTAGAGAACTTCCATGACGATGAATCCAACCACGACGTATCCTGCGACAATCTTGACGGCCAGGTTCTGCTTCAAACTCATGCTAAAACGTGTGTTAGAGAGCATCCTCGGAATCGGCGGATCGGAGCAACTGACGTCAATCGGTTGTACATGATTAAGAGACAAAACTTGATTGTCCAGATGGTGATGATTTGCATTTGCTCGACGGCGAGAACCCATTTAGAACCGACGATGCGCTCAGCAATGCTCTGGGGCGTAAGCTCAGTTTTGTCGTTGGGGTCAATCAAATTGCTATTGGTGTGGGAAATAACATTCATGCCGACCATGATGATAGTATCGGTAACCTATGTTCAAGTCAGAAAATTGATCTATGGGTGGTTTAGGCCGCGAGGCTGAATTTAGTGTCAACGGACCATCGCAAATAGCATGAGATAGTCCTCAACCTGCAACTTCTTGAAAGAGCCCAGCAATAATCTTCTCGATGACCTAGAAAAAAAGAAATTGAGCATTAGTAAAGCTGATTGGCGTATGAGGGAATACAGAAAAGGGGGCTATTACATCCTAGCAATGACGACCAACCAAGTCACTGCGTACCAGGTCCATATCTCCACAACGAAAGCAGACATGTTGGCTGATTTTATGGGGGGTGTCTAGGCGAGGAGCGCCTTGGGTATTATCGGGGCCTCGAACGAAGGAATGGGTGTGGTCATCAATGTTGAAAACCAGTGAGGTGGTGTCGAGGCAATTTTGGCCGTCAGCTCCGGAGCATAGGCTCTGGCAAGATAAAAGAATGAACGCTCACAGAGACAAGGGATACTGAGCCAGAAAAGATGGAGGGGCAAGGACAACTTTTATTTGGCTCAACAGCACAGGCTGGGAGGGCTACGACAGGGTGCGCAGGGACTGTAGTCAGGCACATGCTCCTCTTGGGATGGTGAAAGCACTTAGTGCCGCAGCAAACTGTCTCCTCTGGGCTCGGTGGTCAAGGATGAGGTCCTTTCCGTAACACATGGGCCATGCTTGGCTACTCGATTTACTGAACGATATTGGGACAGCATTGCAGGGGGAGGCATGGAGTAGCCATGGCGAGCATGGGGCGCCCATGAAGCAGCGTGGAGCCTTTGTGGATCTCTCTCGTCGAGTCACATCACGACGGGCTAGGATGTCGAGTCAGGAGCATGGGCCATTTCAGCTGCATGCCATTCTCCATTTAACGGAAAGAGATGGAGTCGTGGGCCGCGAGCGAACCAGGGAGAGGGACAGAGGGAGGCAGAGAGCCATACCCACCCAGCGCCGCCATCATGACCATCTCCAGGATAGGGTGACGAGCCAAAACAATGGCTTCCATCTGCAGGGGCGAAGCCTGGGGAACCACGCCACAGCCGTGCTGTACCAGCAAGCACACTGAGCCAAAGGATGCCATGGCGCTGTTCTGACAGCGCTGATCTCGGGGGCACTGCAGAACTCTAAAGGCGGAAATTTTGATTTGATTTCCCGCTAGCATCGAATCCAGGGACAAATCGCGAGCCCGTCCCAGCCAGCAGCCAAGCACACCAGTGGTCTGCCAGGCGCCGAGCACAACGGCCTAGTGGCGCAACGCGGCCTCGTTCGGTTGCGAGAGAGAGGCGATCGATAACGGGGGCCCAGGAGCGAATCGCGTCCAAAGCCGTGAGGCAGGGGGGATTGGTCGCTACCGTGACATGCGCAGCGCGCCGTCTCGCTCCGCTCAGGCTGGCTCTGCTCTAGGCCTTGCTGGATCGAGACGGTCTCTATCTGCACCGCGTACCACCCGGACGGAGCCTTGCCGCACCCGCGCCCGTTGGGTCGTCAGCAGCGACCATGTCGTTGTCGTTGGCCTTGCTTGCTTGCTTGCTTGCTTGCCCATGGGCCAATCACCCTGAAACGGCTGGCTGGCCCAGCCCCGGAAGCTTTATCCCAAGACGAGCAGCGAGCCTCGCCTCCCTCCTCTGCTGGTGGTTGGCTGCTCGACAATTCTTCAATTTGCTGGGATGCAACCAATCTCCGACCTCTTCTTGCGTGTCCTGGGTGGCTCCCAGGCGAGGATCGTCCTCCAGCATGGGCGATGCGGGCCCCCCCTCCACACTCCTGTCCCTGGCTCCCACGCGACCGGGAGGGTTTCGTGCTTTCGTAGACGACTCAAGACAGCAGCAGCGCAAGATTACTTTTTTCCCCTTCTGCGGCGCATGCAAAGAAGCTCGGCTGCAGCGTTCCAGCGTTCCATGTGCAACCTCACTGCAAGCTTGTCTCAATCTGTACCAAATCCCGGGAGCCACACCTCAACCGTCGCCCGTTTGAGAATGCCATCGTTCTCCCCCCTCCCTCTCCCCCAGAATAGAGCCGTTCGTCCTGACCTCTGCTGGCGGCGCGCGGCAGCGGCTTCACGTTCCCTGCACGAGGCACGCGAGCTACTGCATCGGCAGACGGAATCTTGCTTCAGCGGCTATGCCAGCTGATGCCTCAATCCGCTATTAATCAAATCATCAGGGCGATAGCTCGCATGAACACACGCTGGGTCGCAACTCTAACCGTACTCAGCTCCCGATCCGACCGCCTCAAAAGTCGACCTACATCACCAGACTTCGGGTGGCGCGTATTCAACCGCTGTCATTCACCCAGCTTGCCCATCGGGGCTGCTTCCGCCTGCTAACGCTATTGGCTGCAGCTTAGTGCGCAGAAATATATTAACGGTGAGGCGACTTCAGAGGGCTAGTTATGTGCGATATATTAAGTTGAGCCGTCACCGCTAGGGCTAGACCAGGCCATCGTATTCCCCAAGCGCGGGGCAGCCCCCCTGGCGTCGCCTCTTTCAATGCGTTTCGCAGTCACCGACAACTCTTCACCCACTCCAGCCCTAGGTCTGGGGCACCTGTCGTCATGATGGAGTCGCTGGAGTCGCTTTGTCGTCGATCCCATTCACGCGTCCGCCCTCCAAACAAGGCAAGGCTCAGCGCTCAACGGCCAGATGTGCTGGAACGCCAGGTCCGAGCCTTCGGGTGTCGCTGAGCTTCCCCCCCCCCCCCCCCCCCCCAGCATCAGCTCCCGTCGACGGCCTCCTCCGGTCCTGGCTGCCAAGGAGCCAACACGTGTTCCAATGCGCAATGGGACGGCCGGTCTGGCTCGCTTCCGCGTCTGGCTCTCGGCGGCGGTGGTGGTGGTGGCCATCCCACACATCCATCGATACTCGACCCGCTTCAGGGGGGCGCTGGGGGCCAATGTTCTCGCTTGTCACGACTAAACCAAGTAATAGATAAGCAGCGGATTTCTCTCGGAAATATGAGCAGTCGCGGCTGTCTAATTGTTTTAGCCACTGCTCCTTACTCTCCCTGTAGCGCCTTTTGTTTTCGGCCGATTACACATCAACATTTGCGTCAACAGATGCCCCAATCCCGTTCAGGCAATGCCAGCGACAGCCACATTCCGTCATGTGTGGCTGTGCTTACCTAATCCCTAAGCTTGGGTTGCCTCAGCCTTAAAAAAGGATTACACACCCACATGGACACCTTGTTGGGCAATTGCCAATTGCTCACAAATGGTGAAAATAGCGCAATGTCACGTGCTTTCATATTTGGAAGCAAAAAGATTCCATCATCCTCCATAGCCTTGTAGAGATCCTTTGTAAGAGGGGTATCGAATTTCGTATTAATAGACCCTGTATTCGACCACGTCAACAGAAAGAATCAACAATCTTCAAACCAACATCTGATAGACCAACCCATCAATCAAGTCGACTTCAGACTTTTTTTAAATCCAGCACCAACTCACTGTGCAAAAAAACAAACCTCGCAAGCCCGGAAAATAAAATCCATCAAAATGGTCAAGGAGATCACGTCATCTGCTGAACTCGAGGAGTTCCTCAAGTCCAACACCTACGCCGCTCTCGACTTCTACGCCGACTGGTGCCCGCCTTGCAAGGCCATCAAGCCCGTGTACGAGCAGCTCTCGGAGCAGCACAGCGTGCCCAGCCAGTTCCAATTCGCAAAGGTCAACGTCGACCACGTCCAGGACGTCGCCCGCACCTACGGCATCACCGCCATGCCCACCTTCCTCTTCTTCAAGGAGAGCAAGCAGGTTGCCGTCAACGGCGAAGCCTCCATCCAGGGCGCCGACCCTCGCAAGCTCGGCGCAGCTGCCGAGAAGATTGGAGCTTTGGCCAAGAAGCGCGCTGAGGCCGCTCTATGATCCAGCGGCTTCATCGGAAACGGTCCATTTAAGATCCTTGCCCTTTAGCCTTTCCGCAACCAAAAAGATACCGGTCAAAGTAATGAAGTTACGACCCGCTTGCACAAAGCGAAAAGCGGGCGCCGGGTCTACGATGTCATGATTGGGAAGTGATATGGTGGCAGTCAGCCAATCTTGTATTTATACTCGTTCATATGCCATATCCATTTAAATCTCTAAAAAAAATTAGCGACTCAAATATCGCCCGTGCATCTATTATCATGTCTCCCTCAGACAGTACAGGCGGCTCAGGCTTTAGGGTAGGTGGCAACGCAAATGAGTAAGTTGTGACCATAGTGTATATCCTGTATTTTATATAGATATAATTGATTTGGGGAGGAAATCTATTTTTATTTTTGGCTGGAAACTTTTGCTAAATCTTGTGAAACATGTGTTGGTTATTACGCTCTAGTATCATGAATCGTTGACCTCATCTACATCTCATCAACCTTGTCCTGATTGTTGAGAAGAACAATTTTCGGTGAAATTATTTCGGCGCAGTTGCTCCCAAGTGCCATTAAAAAAATCGTCCATAACTTAGGGAGGTCTTAATCTATCCACTAGATATCACTGTCAAGCCGTCATTGTGATTTTGAAAGTTGCTATTGTTACCGTGACCAGCCTTCCACGCTGCCATCACGTGACCAGCCGCTCAATCCGACACGTTTTTAAGCCTGGCCACGATCCGTCAATAAAACGCCAACGTTCAATCCGTATCACGTGTTTATAAGTCCATGCGCTGGAAGAGACGCGTTATGAAGCCCGGATACTTGGAGTAACCTTCTTTGTCTTCATCTCATTTGTTTGCGATGCCTCCTGAGCGCAAACCAAATGAGCCGCGTCCAAGTGAATCCTCTGCCACTTCTGCCGACGACATAGAGTCTCAGAAATTTGAGAGGTCACGACAATACATTAGAGATCTGGGTCTCCTAGGTTCTATAGGCTGTAGTGAAGGCGAAGTCGTTCTCGCGTACTCCAATGTTGATGTGGTTTCTCCTTTTGCGGATTTGGGCTACTTCGACATCAATGAAGGCCATGCAGGAGGATACATGAACATTGCGAGAGTTCCTAGTTCGAGGGACCAAGCCATCGAGAATGTGTTTATAGTGCCTTTTCGGGTTGTTGGTAGGTTGATGCAAGCGACTGCAGCTGCGTCGCCTGCTGACATAAACAGAACAGATTTTTATAATATTCGATATGAACGCCGACAACGGCCCTGAGCCAGACGATTTGCTACAAGTTATCATTGTTCCCAGGGGTGCCGCAGGAGCCCCCCCGCTTTTGAGGCAGTGCCCAGAAATTATTCACTTCAAATGGCCTAATAGGAAGCTCAGTGACGGCGGGCTCGGCAACGAGCCCATTCAGCTCATGGAGAGCAGCAAGCGACCGTGGATTGAAGACTCAGACACCTACTTGTCGATTCTAAAGGATTGCCTGAATACACAGCTGAAGCCGCAGGGAAAGGAGGTGAGAGTGTGTGTTAGGCGGGCTACCAATGCGCCAGTCAAAGCTGGGCCCATCTTTTTCAGATCCCCAGCCATTCTTCAACCGGTGGCTTCCAGCCCAATTACAGAGCATTTCGGGGGTAGGTCTCCTTCCCTGTTATCTTTATGCTTGCCATTATCTTACAATCAGATACAGGCTCACTTTATTTCACTTCCACAGGAATATTGTGGTTTTCGCATGTAATATTGTATTTTCCTCTCGAGTCACTCGAATATGTTGCCACAAGCCTCATACACGATCTATCCATCAAAGAACACCCTGAAGACTCAAGTGTAATCAAGCTGGGGGTTGAGCTTTGTGTTCTGGAGAGGTATCCCGAGAAAGGAAAGCGGCCTGAGTCGAGACTGGTGTGGTTCAGCATTGAGTTCAATATTTATATCGCACACGTTCGAATTAAGGAATACGCCAAGAAATATTTTATAGAATTGAGAAGAACGGAACTGACGTATCACAACTATGAAAAAAACGAACTGATGAGAGCGGATATTTTGGTTGACTGACCAAACCTTTTTAGAAGCGACAAGAATTTAGTCTTATAATGACATGAACTACCTGGACCCAAGACGGTAATGCGTTGCTACAATTTATAAAGGAAACCTTCGAATGGCGATTCTACTTCTTCATCTGTAGCTAGTATCTAAAATAATCTGTCACTCTCTAGAAAGATACAGGAACGTCTTTTGATGTGGATTTAGCCGAGGATTTCGTCACTAAAGCTGTTAACATAGCACGCGGGTCTGATTGTTTAGCGACCACTTACGTATAAGTTTCTTCGGGCATTCTAATTCCGTCATTGATTGAGAGGCCCATCAGCCTGCCGCCATCGACTGTCAAGAGTGCATAGTTCATATATCCACCACCCGCGCTGGAAAGCAAAATGACCGGGCCAACAATCTCTTCTGGCCGACCAGGTCGACCAGCAGTACACCGCATGGCTGCCTTTGTGGCCTGGTTGTTGATTTTGTACTCGTGCTTTCCAGAGGTAATTCCTGTCATTTCTGAAGGGAAAATGCCCGGGCAGATGGTGTTGACGCGAATCTTGAGCCTATCATAGAATTGAGAATACTGCATGAAAGGTGCTATGAGAATTCACTAGAGAAATGAGATACATACGGATGCAGCCGACCGGCAAGCAATTTGGCAAGGTGAACAGCTATAGATGGATTAACCAACGACTTTTTTTTTTTTTTTTTTGCAAATTTATAGAGGAAGGTTACTTACTAGCGGCTTTGGAAACCCCATATGTCAAAGAACCCATAGACCTTTTCTTATAAGTAAAGAGATGCTGGTGGGTTGTAACAATGAGGAAACACTGACCTTTGGTTTCCAAGGGCAGCCAACGATGCAATCACGCAAACGTTGGGATCTGCTGATTGACGCAGGAGCCGTATGAAATTGACGGTTAAGAAGTATACTCCCATGACATTGACTGTATTCTATGTAAGAATATTGATGTCGGTGGGCTGTAAAGGTGGTGGGCAAGTGGACATACTTTGGTTGCTTCGGTCAAAGTCCTCCCTGTTGCGGTTAGAAACTCGACTTGATATATCAACGGATTCAGATTGCATACTCTTCTAAACCATTGATGAGAAGATTTTCGACTTGATCGGCTGCAAAAAGTCAATCCTGAGATTTTTGTTTGCCCTGGTATTGCTATCCGTCGACGACTCACGGTCATTATGATCGGTTGCGTTAACCCTCCAAGGACTGTTTACCCCGGCGCAATTGATAAGTGTATCGATCTTTGGCCTGGGTTAGTTGTTTGATGGTAATGGAAGGGTCTCGATGCATTTCAAGCTGTTGTGTAATTCAGCATTGAGACTTACGTGGGATTCGTGGACTTTGACAGCCTCGGCGATTTTCTGACATCCTACTTTGGTCTGCACATCACCTTGGATTCTAAATCTTAGGTAAGTATATGTGTTTGAAGGCCACCGTATGATTTAAAGTTTGTCAACAAGTCTGGGGTTGCATAGCGGTAGAACTTCCACGCCGAAAGTACTTACGTATGGATATCTCCTTCAATTTCTTTTGCAGCTGTGTCCAAAGCCTCCTGCCTTCTGCCGCAGATGTAGACTTTTGCACCATTTACAGCGAAACCTTCGGCGATTGCTTTTCCAAGCCCACTTCCTCCTCCGGTGACCACCACCACTTTTCCCTTGACGGAGAATAAATCTTGGACCTTGAATGAGACGTGTTGTTCAGCCATTGTATGATTTGTTTTTAGGGTGACTATTGGTCACGTAAAATGTTGCTCAATGTACCAAATACGTCCTTGATAGTTACTTAAGACTGAATGCAATGATGGTACAGGCAACTCGTGTAGTCCGTAATCGGCCAAAATACCGACCCCGCATTGACACTGACCCCAACCTGATATCGTCATCTGCATGCCATTGTTGGGCCACCATGTCGGCCTGACTGTGCCGTGTACATTTGTAATACTGATATATTGGGTTAGCTTAGCCGATCGGCTGTTAGGCTGCCATTCGGAAACACCAAGCAATTTCCTGGTTTTGATGCGGGTGAGATTCCGGTGGTGAGATTGTGCATTGAATTATTGCCGAGCATTCTCAAAGGATTCAATGCCGAAGGATCATCAGTCATTATTCGATCCAATAAAATTGAGTACCGATAAAACGGACTGAAGCCTAAATAAGCTGACTGGACTGGAATGGCTCTCGCTAATAAACATCGGGCTCAACCTCATAGACCCAACAGACGTCACCACTTTGAGCTTGCGCTTACCCCAGATCCAGTCCGGAATTCACTATGACGCTTCCCGAAAATCCCGATGGCCCGAAGGTCGTCTCCTTGACCAATGAAGAACGTGACAGTGGCATAATGGGCGACAAGAAGCTGTACGATGCCATCGAAGCGTTTTTCACAGATGGTCTGGTAGTGATCGAGAATGCGATTGACGCCGAAATTATTGACAAGTTGAATGAGCGCATGCTTCAAGACACAATCAAGCTCCTTGAAGGAAAGGGACGAGTGCACTTCAAGTAACACTTGCCGTTCTCATCCTTTACAGAATTCATCTAATTCTGGATAGTCACCTCAATGAAAATGCTGCAACGAAAGGTGCTGCGAGCGGCGGGAACCTGTCTCAAGTACCGCCACTGGAAAAAGGTGGGATTCCAATAAATTGATGCATAAAAACCATTGCCTAAATGAGATTTCATAGAATGGCTTTTCCCTCAGGTATACGCCAATAAGCACGCTACCCGAGTTGTGTCCAACATTTTGGGCCCACGCCCCGAGGTTCACTTCATCCGCAGCAACACTCTGATCGCCACAGACGAGCGACAAATGGTCCATGCTGACCTACGCTTCGAGCACCCGGAACACCCATTTGCCATCGCCTACAACACTTGTCTGATCGACTGTGGCCCTGAGAATGGGACCACGGAGATTTGGCTTGGTACGCAGAATACGAACCTCGACTATCATCGTGAATTGGGTGAGCCCATGATTGCAGAAGACAAGTTGGAGGAGAGACGCAAGGTCAGACCTCCATGCTACCCACGAATGAAAAGAGGATCTATAGTGCTCCGGGATTTGCGATTATGGTAAGTCGCGCACTTTAGATCGATAACTGTCGCTTTCTAACTATCAAAGGCACGCCGGCATGCCAAACCCAACTCAGAATACACGGATCATGCTTGCAATTGTGTTCTATGCGGCGTGAGTTTGGTCCCTCGGTATAGTAATCTATGAATTCATACTGACAAAGCATTTAGATGGTATAAAAATGGTGTCGTCACCCAGTTGCCAGAATCGCTGAAGCCGACCATCGATGCTTTAGAGGAATATGGGCAACACAAAATTGCGGTGCAGTGGGTTCCAGACGAGGGCTACAACTATTTGGATATAAAATTTAGCAACAACTTCAGCTCGACCCTTACACCATGGGTTTGGGAGAAGATTCAGCATGTAAAGACTGTCAAGGGATATTGAAACCGTCGCGTGTGATAGCAAGATGTGTTGGATTGAAGGTTATAGAGGTGTAAAAAATACAACTATTTGTGAAATCGCCCTAATGGACCTTTGTTTTGCATTGAAAAGTGTGATTGGTGTGATTTTAGTGAAATAACCGAGTCACTAGTGTCCGCGCTCAAAGCACGGACAACATTTTATCCCATTAGACATACAAACACCATGATGCGACTTGGTAAAAGTAAATCTCAAAGTAAGTCGGGTATGATTACTGATAATTCAAATCGCACAACCAAGTAATCAAAAACCAATGTACCGCCATCCAAGATCCACTTGCTGCTGAGTTACACCACTCTTTCTTGCACGCTGCTGCTCCTCGGGAGTACCGCCCAACAACTTGTTAATTCGCCTGACGTGAATGAGATAACCAGTTATCACGATGAAGAAGGAAAATGCGCAGGCGAGCACTGTAAATGCTGTGAGAAAATGTTCGCGTCCATAAGGTTGGGTGTAGAGCAAACTTACCACACCCAAAAGCGGCATAATAGTGTGGGGGGCCGTAATACAAATAGCTGGCCCAGATGTTAGAGAGACCACCGATCGCGTTGAGCATTGCGGTTCCAGCAGCTCGTTTGGGGAATGGTCGGGCCATGTGGAGATTGACAGTTTTGTATAGCATGATTTGTGGACCGGCTAATGGGTAAATGAGTATTAATCCAAGTTGGGGGTGAAAAATTAGTAGAATGACTTACTGCAAGAAAATGGCATGAGCATCATGGCAAAATATCGCGGTCCAAGTTGAACGCTTGCGATTGCAGTCACATAGGCGACAACGCCAACGCTGAGACACGACACGATAATGGCATACATGGCGTTTTTGCGCTATTGAAAATGGTTAGAAACGAATGTGAAAGTAAGAATGGAGGGTCAGCATACGTCGCTAATGTAGGAAATGATCAAAAAGAGCATGATGGCTAAAATGTAAGGAGGGGCCGTCAATAGCATGGTGTTGATCTTGTTGAAGCCCAGTGTCTCGACGATGGAAGGGAAGAAGTTGACAGTGCTCCCCATTGCCTGACTCATTCCCATGCACCATACGAGAGCCCAGATTTTGGGATCGAAGAAGGCTTTTTTGAAGCCACCAAGTGTGGTGGTGTCTTCGTGTGCTTCACCAGCACCTGCCTCATTCTCAAGGCGCCAGACGGCCAAGTCACGCTCGATGGGCTTGAGCAGGCGGGCGTTGTGAGGATACTCAGGCATGAACATGGCAAAGATAAGACCGCAGCCGATGGTGACAACACCCTCGCTAAAATTGGGTTAGAACAGGACCGGGAAATTACGAATAAGGGAGAGGAGGGCTTACACGATAAACAGCCATCGCCAACCAGCGATGCCGTAACGCCCGTCCAAGGTCAAGCAGGCTGCAGCAATGAGGCCGCCAAAAGCACTGCCGAGCATTTGGAAGACAAAGAGAGCAGCAAGACGCTTTCCAAGCTCATTTTTGGTGTACCAGGCACTCATTAGGTAGATGACTCCAGGGAAGAAGACGGCTTCTGTAACTCCCAAGAAGACTCGAACTGCCAGGAGACCTTGGTAGCTCTTGACGGCCGCAGTACTGGCGCTGACTGCTCCCCAAACAACAGCGGCAGAGCAAATGTCTCAATGATGTTAGCTCATTTGCCATGGTTGAAGGAGAGTTTAAGACATACAAAAGCCAGGCCGGGGGATCTTGGTCATGATGAGATTGGAGGGAATTTGGAAAGGGATGTATCCGACTGGGCGCGATTAGCGTCAACTTGACAATCAGACCGATCAATGACGGTACCAAATAGAATTGAGATGGCCGTGGCGAAATTTTCCGTCGTCATTCCGAGGTCTTCCATAATTCCGTAGACCTTTGTGGCGGCGAGTGCGGATCGATCAACGTAATTGAGGATGTACAGAATTCCCATGATGGGCCTGAAAGCTTCAGCGTAAGCAAAGCCTCAAGTGCAGATGGAGCCACGGAATTCGTTCTCTTACATGATGACCATGTCCATTTTGCGAACCATTTTCGTTTCAAGGGTCTTGCGCTCTTCTTCGGTCATGGCCTGGAGGCTGGGCGGCATTGGGACGCCATTGTGGGCGTCGTTGGGCTTGACCACCTCCTCCTCGTCAAAGTGGGCGACCGACGCGTCAGTATCCTTGGCAGGATTAGCCATTTGGCGTGTACTTGATTCTGTAAGATTCTCTGTGACAAGTATGGGTAGTTGTGAGCTACGCAATTGCCACGTCAAATGGTGGATAGTATTCTGGCTGTGGGATGGTTCCAATAGAAGCGAGACCATACGGAGAACTAGATGAGAAGAATGAACAGGCTGCATGTTCAATATTGTAGCTATGGTGATTGTCGGGATGACACCCCTGCTTCGTTAGATGGAGATGGTGGGGAAAAAGAATCTGGGGTAACCTTATCCCCGCATTCGTTTGCGTCGTCACACAACGAGTTTTGGGGGGCGTGATGGGGGGACCAGGCCATTCTCAGGTCATTTCCGCGGCATTCTCCATCCGACCGATGGTAAGCCAGGCTCGCGAGCATCGGCAGCACTAGCTGTAACCGGCATGGGGTCGGATACAAGAGTGCATAACTCCCTACCCGTCGGTTTCTCATTTCATTGGCTATTGATCGAATGCTCAAGCGAAGGGATCTCCAGGGCTGATATATGAGTTTTACAGTGAAGCTTGGTGGTTAGGCAATGTTGGGTTTGTGCGGTATCTAATTGATGGGTAGCGGTGCGGTATCCCATCATGTTTGATGGAGTGATGCTGCCAATAAACAAAGATATAGACGTGTTGATGTCAACAAACTTGCTTCGATATCAAGCTTAATCCGTTATTGATGGCAAGTACTTGTGAAGATGTGATATTCACAGGCACACGTATGTGCGTCCTGAGACAGAGGTGGATAAACAGAGCGTTCTGGTCCGTGTCGGCGTTGGCGTCCGCACAGGAAACATTGCGACGACTCGCATTTCCGTAGCAATCTCCGTCGCAATCTCCTTATCCGAATATGGCCACGTGTGCCTGGTCGGCATACTATTCTTAGTTAGCTTTGCCGAGCGTCGATCGCTTCCCGCGACCCCGCGTCGGCTGGAAATAGGCCATGTGGACTTTGTTGTGCGGGGAAGCGTCATCATGGCGAATCTGGAGTCGGCGTCGGAGCCGGAGCCGGAGTCCAAAAGTGGGAAGCGGCCGCTGAGGTGTAGCTTTGTTGGAGATGGCCATAGTTTGAGAGAACAAAAAAAATAGAGAATTGGTACCCAAAGGCGCATCTCATCTTGTTAGTAGCATTTGTTGTATTCTATCACATCCTCAGCTCCAATCGAAAGCATGACTGTGAAGGCAAGCTCACCGAAACCGACCATCCTCCACCTTGGAGACGCGATCGAATTCAACCATGACATTTACAAGCAGCTGCAAGAGTCCTTCAACATCATCCAGCCATCGCTCGAGGAGAGACAGCGCGATGCCTGGCTGCAGGCCCTCCGGGATCGAAAATGGGGAGATTTCCGGGCTGTATTTCGTCCGTTTTGGAACACAGGCGGCGAAATGGGTCGGTGGGACGCAGAAATGATCCCCCTGCTGCCCGAGTCGCTCGAGCTCTTCGCCTCGGCCGGCGCAGGCTACGACTGGGCTGACGTTGACCTCCTCGCCAAAGCGGGCATCCTCTACTGCAACGGCGCATCCGCGAGCTCAGAGGCCGTGGCCGACACTGCAATCTACCACATCATTTCCGTCTTCCGAAATTTGCAATGGAGCAACATGGCCGCCCGGAGCGGCAACGTCGATGAATTCCTCGACGCGCACCGAAACCAGCCCGTTGGGGCACACAACCCGGCCGGACATACGCTTGGAGTCATTGGGCTGGGGAATATTGGCTACAGAATCGCCACCAAGGCGTACAGGTGCTTTGGAATGCGAATCATCTACCATGATGTCGTGGGCAAAAGCCCAGAGCAAGAGGAGGCACTTGGCGGCGCGAAGCGGGTCAGTCTGGATGAGCTGCTTGCGCAGTCGGACTGTGTTGTGATTGCAACGCCTGGAACCGGCGGGAAGAAGCTGCTCACAGCCACAGAAATCAACAAGATGAAGAAAGGTGCCAGATTTGTGAATATCGCGCGAGGAGGTCTCGTAGATGAAGAGGCATTGGCCGACGCACTGGAAAGCGGCCACCTCCACGCCGTTGGGCTGGATGTTCATGAGCACGAGCCCAATGTTAGCCCACGGCTTCGAATCCATCGAAATGCCACGCTGACAGCACACAATGCTGGGGGCGCCTTTGAAACTACGAGCGGATTCGAGGCCTTGTCAATGAAGAATGTCTTGGCCGTGTTGTCTGGTCAGGAGCCTCTGACACCTGTGAACAAGCACTTCATGAGCTAGGTTGGACAGTGGTCTATAAATGGCGCTTTATTACCAGGAAATTAAATAAGTTTTAATTATATGATGGCAAAGCATGAGTCAAAAACCTCATACATCACAGACTGAATGTTAACCCTCCTTCTGCTATCGTCCTGTCGAGCCTGAACCTCTTGTAGAAGATGAGCCGTGGCGCTCGCGTTGGTTGCCACCCTGTCCATCTGAAGAATCTGTGTCCTTACCCACTCCCTTTCTGCATAATCATATTCCTCCGATCCCAGCATCAGCAGTGGCCACAGTTGGTTCACCGGGAGCACATCGCCCGGCTCTAGGTCGTTGACGAGGTACCTGGTTAGTTCTCGGATTTGCGACAACGCCTCTATCGACTCGGTAGAGAGAGGAAGGTCTCCGTAAGCGACACGGTGAAGATGGATCTTGCTGGCGTAGTAGTTGGATAAATACGTTCGAAACGCTCTCGCGATGGCTGCAGCCAGGTTTGTGGAGAGGTGTGGTGGCGCGAGACTTCCTCTGACGGCATGATCCATCAAAACCGGCCGCTGTTCATAGAGATCTTTCAGATCACTCGAAATTTGACGTGCAATGTGCATGACTTCCGTCTCGTCTTCTACACTGCCACGAGAACGATTGCAAGGATCTATTTTGGATATCCTGCCCATGAAGCTCTGCACCCTCTGGAAAAATATAACCCCCGGTTGATACAAGGTTTGGAACAAGGCGTCTTCAACATCCAATTGCCTTACCTCGGTCACGCCTTGTTTGCTGGGCTCTGCATCGTCGGCAGAGCTTGGGGATGGCTGTGCGATTAGATTCTCGTCACTATCGGATAGGAAAAGGCCGTCACCACCGGCAGAAACGGTTGGTGCATCGAGCAAGCGAATCCAAGACAGTATTCGTGTTTCGAATGGGCAGAATTCGTGGCTCTTCCCCGCAAGGAAAATGTTATGAGCTCGTCTAAGATGCGAATGCGCGCTCTCCACTCGGTCTTCGAGCATGTCTACATAGCAGAGGAAGAAGATGGCAGTGAGAACATGCTGCCGGATACCAACCGGAATGGCTGACTCAACTTCAGACGAGGAGAGCAGCTCTTCTAGGGCAGTGCAGTAGTAATGAGTGGGAGATGATAGCCAAGGCGCCTGCCGCCTACAGTACATCAAACCGGAGAAGGCAAGCACTGCAAATTTGACCATGACGGATGAATTAGCCATGGATAAAATAGAATCTCGCATTGATGACCACTGTTTCTGAGGCTCCACGTCGGCTAATATAGGTGGCACAATTGATCGAACAAAGTAGTTGATGAGGTTATCTTCATCTGGGAATGGAGGCGAACTTGCTTGCAGTCTCGAAATGGGAGAGTTGCGAGATTCTTCTTCAATGTAAGGATGGGCTTGATCCCGAGGGCTTGGACTATTGAGCAGATACGAAATTGGACCTGTAGTGGTTTCTGTAAGCCTGTCGACCGGCATGGTCGTGGACGAATCCTCGGGATAGGTTAGCATTAACATCGTGTGGAGCTAGCAAAAGCTCAATTTACCATCCATTCCGCGTCCGTACTAGGGCCGCTGAACTGGGACGACTGCCCAGGGTCAAATCCTGGCGTGCTCGCCGTACCCCACGTGGAGTTTGTATAGTCAAAAGGTTGATTTGCATCAATGGGGTATTGATGCGATGAATCAGGCTCGGAACGATTGGCATATGGATCTACCCAAGGCGGGCGAGTGACAGTATCTGAGTTTGCAGCATCGGGCACGGTTTCTGGTGCAGGTCCAACAGGGCGCCATTGAGCGGGAGTTTGAGATGAGGGCCATTCACACACGCGCTTGATGCGTTTGCAGGTGGCGCACAACGGCCGCTGCTCATCACACTTGACCTTGTGACGCCTGGAAATGGTCAGAGTGGGCGGACGAGGGTGAGCCGCAAGATGGCGTGACAGCTTCATGGACATACCTGCACGTCAGGCACCCATTTTTAGATCGTAATGGTGTCCAGGGAGCGTAGAGCTGCATCGTGGACTAAAATTAAGCGCGTAAATGTTGATTTGGTGGGCTGAAATCGTGGGGCAAGGAGGTGTACGCCTCCACGTCAGCACCAGAGTGAGTGGAGATGGAAATAGAAACGGATGAATCATCCATGCTCCGGAATCAGACCATCTGGTTGGGCGCTTCGCTGCATATCAACGCCGGAGCTCGGGGATAAGTATTCAACCGAGATCAAGCCACCAGTAAAACGCCTGTGGAAGAGGGACAGCTGAAAACCAATGAGCAACGAGCAGGGGGTGACGGTAGCAGTCGATTTCTTCATTTGGTCATGAAAATTCGGCACACGTGACCCATATAAAATCGAGAGGTCTTGGCTTCACTGGGGAAAGTGAAATAAGATCTGCCTTGCTACATCACTGGTTTGGACCTGGCCTATATCTGAGCCATTTGTGTTTGGTATGATGCACTAGGAATAATGCCGAGGCATATTAATCTTGTAAATAATTTGGGGCATGTATCATCTGACATGCTACGAATAATAGGGACTATATGGATCCTCCGGCGTTATGGAGCTGAGTAACTGCAGTCCTTGCAGCTTTGATCGAGCCAAAACAACAGTGTCTGAGTTCTCGCCATAGGCCTCCAGATGGAAGCTCAGTAGTTCGCCCCAAAGTTCTGACGCCTTCACAAGCTGCTCTTCTCCGCTGTCGCCCATGAGCCGCTTCATTTCGCCGTGCCGTATATACGAATCGGCCAGCTCAGCGACGGCCCTCATTGTTTCGGAATGGCCCCTGCCCCACCACTCCGTGTACTTTGCAATAATGAATTCGAATATTTTGTTGGCTGTTGAGAACAGAGACCTCTCGACGCAAACCCTCCCAATGTTCAACCGAACAGCGTATGTTGCTGGGTGCGTGTCGTGCAGGCACCGCTTCTGGCCGTCAAAGGCTTCTCGAAAGTGTTGCTCAGCCTGTTCCAAGTTGCTCTTCCTGAGGTAAATCTCGCCAATGTCATTCAGGATTCGGTAATAGATGCGGCCTTTTTCCTGCCCGCCGTGGCTATTTCTGTTATGGTACGGCACCAGGTTGCAGAAATGTGACTTGGCACCATTTAGTAGCTCCAAGGCCTCATCCAACCTCCCCAGCATCAGAAGACATCTCCCCTTGTTGTATAACGTGGAGACCTGCGCATCTTGATCCGGCATAGAAAGCATGATCTGTCTCTGATACGAGAAGTCGAGAGACCGGAGCGCAAGATCGTATTTTCGCTGGGCGTGGTGGACCAGCCCCATGTTGTTCTCGATGCCAGCCAGCATTTCCATAGTTGAGTCGTCGGGACTACTCTCACTAACCAAAATACTTGAAATTCCATCGTACAACTGAGACGCATCTTCGTAGCGTCCGAGTTGGCGGAATAGATTGCCAAATTTCTCAAGCTCCACCAAATCCAAGTCGTCTCCGGCTCTATCCTGTTCCATGTAGATCTTGCACTGCTCGGCATGTGGCTCTAACCGCTTGGCGATATCAAGAAAATCCTTATCGGCGGTTCTTGGAACCTTGGCAGCAACCAGGGATATTGCGCATTTAATGTACTGTTCCTCATCGCTCGTGGCTTTCCAGCGAGCGAATTCATGCACGGCGGGATGAATCTCATAGATAAATTCTTTTCTCCTGGCGTGAGGCTTGGCCTCGATAAATGAAAGGTTGCGCATGGACATGAAGCACTCTTGAAATCGCCTGTGCGACACGATATAACAAAGCCAGTCAGGATAGTCTTCATTATCTGCGCCTAGACAAAGGTCCTGCCACATATCTCTGTGGTCAAGGAAACCGAAAAGCATGAGCAGCTTTGCTGCAAAAGGGTTAGTTCTTTCCAGTTCATCAAAGCTGATCTCGAAAGAGCGGAGTAGTTCCGGGTTCATTTGGAAGTTCTCGTCGCCAAGTTGTCTCATGTTCCACCTCTCGACATATTCGGCGACACTCAGCGGGTAGTAGGACAGAGCCGAAGTCGCAAGCTTTAGAGAAAGAGGATGACACTTGAGCGTCTTGGCTAGTACAATTATGTCTGCAAATAAATGTTAGCTTTAGATTAACAAAATTTCTCGCGTACATGCCTTCGTCCTGTTCCCCAAAGTGATTCTCAATTTCGTACGTGAGTAATTTTACGGCATCTGCCTCGGGCAATCCTTTCACTTCGACTCGTTTATTATACAAGAAGGCTATATCCTTGCTTCTTGTGATGAGAACTATTGAGCCGTGTGGGAGGGAATCTATATAGCCGCGAATGTGGCTCTTCATGGAAGAAACATTTGACAATCCATCTATGACGAGTAGCCATGTGGAGCGTTTGGGGTTTTTAAGCTCAGAAAAGAATGAATTAACGAGGACGCCGCGCTGCTCATGGTAACTGTCGGCCACCTCTGACGCATTTCCAGTTGGATTGCTGGATGCTTTGAGATAACTGACAATGGTTTGTTCAAAGGTTTCCTTGGTCTCTCCATTGAGCCAGAAAATGTTGTAGTCGAGATGACTCTCTCGTTCTCGCTTCACGAACTCGGAGACAAGCTGCGATTTACCGACACCACCCAGCCCCCACACAGTGACGATGGACTTTTGTTGTAGTTGGTTCGAGGTGGAACCTACAAATGCCGCCAGAGTTGCCAATTCAGCCTCTCTACCAACAAATGAGCATTGTTCGGGTAAAGCAAGTCTTAGGCAGGCCTCAGTCCCTGGCGATATGACTGATTGTTCTTTCTTCTTGTTAGTCAAACGGATCGGAATCTCGAACAAGAAAATAATAGAGTAGGGACCTAATGACATACCAGATACCGTTGCCGTTCTCGGACCGAGCCGAGTTAGCATCTCCTTTGCGTATGCTGCCGCTGTGATGGCTGCATAAGCGTGCCAGTCGTCATTTTTATTGGCATCGGCAAAATCGCTAATGCCTCTAATCACTGCGACAGGAAGTCTTGTCATCATGCCTGCTGCTTCCATCTCGATGGCAATTCCATCATATTTATCCCGCAATTCGTCTCTCCTCCTCTTGTTTTTGATGACGCCGTTGCCCGAAAGGATGGTGCCGTAGTGAGCCCGAGGACCGGTACGGTGACTTGGGTTTGGAAACTCGTCACTGCAGGGGGGAAAGCCTGGTGGCCGGAACTGTGGTGCCCTGTCCAAGATTGCCAGGTGCCGGGTGAAGCTAGCTTCCAATCGTGTTTCGTGAACCTGAATGCTGGTAATGACGGAACGCAAAAGGGAATGCGTCGCGTTTTGCCACTGTTTGAGCCGCACTTCTCCCTCTTCAACCTTGACAAGATCATATCCAATAACCCCGGGGTTGTCTTTGCCCGGGACAGCGATGGCAACATCACCAAGACGAATATCCCGCGTTGGCGATGGGATCCCGGCGGCAATTCCGACAAGGAGCCCGACCTCGAGTTTTTCAAAGTCGCGCATCACCTCCATAACCATGCTCCCTGAGATACCAATACCCGCCTCACCAACGGGATACCCAGCGATGGCTACATTGTGCGAAGCGATTCGGCCCAGGGTATACAGGACAGTTCGTCCCGCAGGTCTCTCGGGGACTCCATGGTGGATCTCGTCGAGAATAAGGCACGCGGCCTGCTGCTCGATGACAAGCGGGCAGAATAATACGATGGTGTAGTCCTTGAGCCTTGGCGCCTGGGCCATCCCGATGTGTTCGCCTCGACGGTTGAGCTGCGGTCGTCACTGCGAGGATGCGTCTAGCTCGCTGTGAGATCATCGACAGGGATGTATGTGGCGGGGGCTGAGCATTGGTCAGGTGAGGGGCGATTGAACCTGAGGGCAAGGCACCCAGCTCCAGAAAATAAACGCGCCTGGGTGCCATTGGAGCATCGTGAGCTTGGCACCAAACGACTCCCTTGAGCGTGCCTGCTCTCCAGGTATACAACTGGTAAGCCGGTCCATCTCTGTCGCATCTTGCCGTGGAATACAAGCACGGGCGGCCAAGCTAACTTGGAATGCGCCAGTGCACTCTAGCCACGCGACCGACGACAACCGCCGAATATTTCTAAATTGGATATTGAGAACACTGAACACGACGCCGCCTTTCTGGCTTCACACGATTGAAATGGCCGATTCATCGTATAGCGCGAATTCCGATTCCCCTCCAAACATACCTCCAGCCCCTCCACCCCCGCGATGGCCCCCCAGACGAAGAGCTGGTGACGAGGACAGCTTGACCCGGTTCAACTACTTCAATAGCTCAGACCTTGGGAGCTACTCGACCCCAGTCGAGCCTTTCAAAGAAACCTCTTCCTCCTTGCCTCAACCGCCGGCATCCCCGGCGTCTTCCTTTGGCAGCATGGATAGCGGCGTGTCCCACCCACCGCGAGTGGAAAGACGAGCGAAGAAAATTGTGTCTATGAGATACAGCGATTTTTCCAGTAGACCGACAACGATGATTTGCGAGCTAGATTTCAGCAGCGTCGGAATTTACTGGTGCGACGTTCCTGGGTGCACTGCTAAGCCATTTCCAACCAAACTCCTTCTCAACGCTCATGCCGGTACTCATTCAACGGCTCGCTCATATTTCTGTCCAGTCCAAGGCTGTCATCGCGGTGAGGATGGAATAGGATTTAAGCACAGACATGAGCGTGCTCGTCATCAACTTTTGCGCCATCCTCGCTTCATCTGTCCATTTTGTACCAATAGGAGACGCAGGTTTCTACAACTGAGTATCTTTAAAAGGTATATAATTGGGCCTGAAATATCTGATTTATTGCCATCACCAATTGCATCTTTGATCGCGATAAATCCATGAACTAACGGGTAACAAATTGCAGGCATGTTAGAAATCGCCACCCCGACAAAGATGAGGATGATGCACAACTCCAAGAAGCTTTATCAGGCCATGAGCGACAAGAAACAAAAGATGAATATATTGAGGAAATCACGGTGCTTCAAGAGGATATCAAGCGAATACGCGAAGAAAACGAAAACCTCAAAGTGCAGATAGACAAAGAAGCTCAACACTCACTTGTTATGACCAGGCAAATTGCAGAACTGCAAGATGCCCTCCAACGAAGCGTCGGCTAACACAAACAAGGAGCTCTGCACTGTGTCTCTATTGATGCCGCGGGTTCAATCGCAATACGGGCAAGCTCTGCAAGCTCGGATTTTCTTTTAGCCCTGCATTTCGTGAGAATTATGGCTAAATGGTCCCTAAGGAAAGTCCCCACGCAAGCTGTGTCTTGAAATGATGACTTTCCGCTCTGCAAATTGTGAGTCTGTCGAGTGTGAGCCGCAGCTGTAAATAAACCTCAGATACTCTGGGCCTTGACACCAACTGAATGGTCTGTTTGATACTCGGCAAAATCCTCAGGCTCTTCTTGATGCTTGGGGAATTTTTAGCGTCCATGGTTTGGAGAATTCGCTTGCTGATGCACATGACGATGCCTTGCCCAGACTGGACTAGTGGGGGACAGTTGTGCCGGTTTTAGACGAGAGCTGAACGACCCTGGTCAGGTCGATTCTGACTTAAGCCGTGTGGCGCAGGTTCCGCCATCTTTGGTGGTTTGGTTGGACGAGCTGACGTTTTCAACAACTCCCTCACCTGCAGGATCTGGCTGTTGGCAAACCGTCGCGCCCACCTTGGTTCCTGGCCCCACGCCAGTAAAGTCGTAGACTACGCCGTGTGCATCGAGTCGACTAGCTGGCAACCGCATTACCTATCTTTTGCAGCCACTGCTTCGGTTCTGGCTGAATGATTCGGCTGTCGAGAGCCAAATTTTTGCCCCACGCCCAAAATGAATCCGCCCAGCAGTGGACAACATATTGACGATGAGAGTAACATCTGGCCCTTCCAGTCGGAGACTGGCGGCCAGCCAGTGGCATTAGACTGGGACACAGCATTTACTAGCTTCTCTGGCTCACAGTCAAACTTCCCGGAGGACAATACTGAAACGTCTCAACAGGCCAACGGTGACATGGACATGGCTGCAGTTTTCGCCACCGAACTTAACGGACCTCTTCCTGGTGCCCAGTCTTCCGAGTCTTCCAACGAGTCGCCTCAATCCTACTACTACAGGTGCCCTCTGTGCGACATGGCCTTCCGCCGCCTCGAGCACCAGGTTTGGCACACCCGGACTGTTCACCTTGCCAAGAGGTTTGAGGTTCAAGACCAGGGACCTCCCCAAACTACACAACACTTCTTTGTCCCAAGCCAGGACACGCAATACACTGCAACCGCCCAGTTTAGCATGGGCTCATCATCTACCAGTCTGATCAGTGATCCCACCGCACCTCCGCTATCCCAAATCGACGGGTCCGACAGTTTCAATTGGTTCGAAAATTTCGATGCCTTCAGTCATTCCAATCACTTCACTTCTGCGGACCTGGGCCAGTATTCCCATTACAGTCCTCTGGCCTCCCCGCGCGGAAGCCCGACTAGTGGATCAGGTGTCCTGAGCGAACGGCAAGTGTCTCCTGTATCCTACGGCAGCGGCGTCAGCGGCGAATCTTACCCTCCCAGACCCGGGAAAAAAGGGAAGAAGTCGGTCAGCATGAGCTATAGCAAAATCATCAAGAAGGCCCCTGAGCCTCACAAGCATGACAGAGAAAGGATTGTTGGGAGACGACGAGATCCAAAGACACTAGAACAAAAGAGGAAGGCTCATGAAATTAGAAAATTGCGATCCTGTCTAAGATGCAAGTTCTTGAAAAAGACTTGTGATAAGAACACACCCTGCGGGGGCTGCCAGTCTCCCGGACGTCGGTTTATACTGGCGGTGCCTTGCACTCGACGTCAAGTTGGAGATCTTGGCTACTTCTTGAAAGACTGGAAAGTGGACTATGAAGAACAAGCAGACTCTTCTTTCTCCATTTTCAACATTCAAGGGTTCTCGTCAAAGGAAACGATCATGTGGGTAACTCACGGGTACGGCCTTGCATTTCCGGTCATGGTTCGTGAGGTATTCATGAGAAGTGAAAACTCTTCTAAAAACCAGACTTTGTTCGCTCAGCACTGCGAAGAGTCCATGGGATCCCAGGATCGCGACAATAAATTAGCAGTTGGCTCCAACGGCGTTAGCGACAACGATTTGCATGAGTACCTTGACAAACATATCAGTGGTTCATTCCAAACCTTCATTGATGGCGCCTTCACCGGTGCCCCCTTCGTCACCGAGGTTTTGCAGACGATGCACGAGTTTCAAAACGCGAATGGCTCAGCAATCGTCAGGAAAGCACTGAAATTGATTCTTGCATACAGCCTGACAACCACTACCACGCTGATGGGTAAAAATAGCCTCGAGGAGCAAGCTGTGCAAGGCTCCGAAGAGGACGTCCCGCTTCGCCCTTACCATTCCGCTTCTGGAACCATGGTTGACGCGAACATCAGATATTGCCTGGCTGATATATGGCGTGAATTGCACAAGGAAATCCTCGACGAGTTCTCACGGCTACACGGGGGGGTGTATATGGGAGAAGGGCCTTTCAAAAATTGGCTCACCGTCTTCATGCTGTCGCTGGCCCTGCTAATTACTTGGGAGCGGATGCAATATGATTGCCACTTTCGTGCATCAGATCCTGAGCTGACGGCCAAGTTCTGTCAGGAAATGGAGGTGGTGCCGTTTGGAGTTGTCAAAGGTCTATTTGAGACCGCGTCCCGACGCATTCCGGACATTAAAGAGTGGTTCGATGAACGAGGGCTGGATCTACCGGAGATGGACGTTTATGGAAGCATTGCCATGAAGCAGATGCGACAGCACGTTCTGAAATACGGTAAATAGCACCCATGATTATCGAGTCCCGCCATGTGATATCGCGACTAACCTGATTGGCAGAGGCGTATTTGGCAACCCGCAAGGACGCCCAGTTTGACCGAGGCGATCCCCACTGTTTATCTAACAAGTTCTTGTCTCAACTTGTGCTTCGAGACAACTGGGGTTCGTACGGGGAGACCCCTGCATGAGATTTTTATTTTTATTTTTGCATGCGCCTACATCCGTCTTGATTGCTTGGAGATGGCCTGTAAGCTTGCTGTTCTGGCGGCGCATGCAGCATGAAATGCATGGCGCCCATACACCTGCCCCATTCGACCCCAGAATCAGTGTGGGACACATGTTTAAGCAAAAAGCAGCCGGAACTGCACAATTGGACAGACACGGAAAAACACGTCACACCGGATTCGTGCCACGATGGTGAACGGATACCAATGTCGGATTACCGATTCCGTGATTTTCTCGCCGCAAGAGCAATTCTCCAGGCCAAGACGCATGACACATGGCGACAGTGGGCCCTGAGAGCTCGTTTTCGACAAGTCGACACCAGTTCGCGACCGAGCTCCGGGTACAACTGCCAGCTCGAATGCTAAATGGGGCGCTAATCGCGCAGGTAGCTTTTAGCTCATTCGACGGGGCAATGACCTCATTCGTCCAAACGGAGTCTTTGTTCCTCGGTCGCGGTGTGAGTGAGACCTGCAGATGCTTCACCGTCTGGACGCGGCTGGTCAACGCGCGATGGGCTGGACTGGGATATGCCTCGCCCTGGATACAGTGAGAGGGAGGAGACCTTCTCCTCCATCAGAAGCCAACGGCCGACTTGTCGAACACGGCGCAACCATTACTAAACTAGCCCCTCGCCGGAGTCCCAGGGTCCACAATTCACGACTGTAGCGCTGCTATCTTGATTACCCCTCCTTTGGTGGGCTTTGGTGGGCTTTGGTGGGGGAGGGGCAGCGCAACTCGCATAACTCGCGACGCAAGCGTGGATTGAATCAGCCATCAAGGGAGTCGCGTCAGGCCAGAGAACAATTATTAATCCGAAATGACATTCATACAGCTGTCCTATTCGTCTGTCGTCATGGCCGACAACCGTCGCCGGTGGAGTCATGGCCGAAGCTGTCCCTGAAGCCGAGCTGTCTGTGGGCCCATGCGACAATTATATAACGATGCCGCCCCCTTCTCTCTTGTTTTTTTTATTTCTTCCTCTCGACCTCCAAGGAAAAGCTCCTCCCAATTTCACCTTCAATCACAGTATTCATTCGCAGCCATGTCTTTCGGACGAACCGCCACCCTCAACTCCGGCCACAAGATCCCCCTCCTGGGCTACGGCACCTGGCAGTCGGCCCCCGGTGAGGTCGGCGCCGGTGTCTACGAGGCCCTCAAGGCCGGATACCGCCACCTCGATCTCGCCAAGATCTACCAGAACCAGCGCGAAGTCGGCGAGGGTATCAAGAAGGCCCTTGCCGAGGTCCCCGGCCTGAAGCGTGAGGACATCTTCATCACCTCCAAGCTCTGGAACAACAACCACGAGCCCGAGAAGGTCGAGGCTGCCCTCGACGACACCCTCGAGGAGCTTGGCCTCGACTACCTTGATGTAAGTTATTTTTCCAAATGAAATCATACAGCACGCAAAAAAAAAAAAAAAAAAAAAAAAAAAAAAAAGGGAAAAAAGTGGCCCTGCTGGGTTGCTGCGATCGAACGAATGCTGATTCAATTGCTTTGGATAGCTTTACCTCATCCACTGGCCTGTTGCCTTCAAGCCCGGCAACGATCTGTTCCCCCGAACTGCCGAGAACAACAACTCGGTAGAGCTCAACCGCGACGTCTCCATCAGCGCCACCTGGAAGGGTAAGTGATTGGAAACTTTGCCAAGGGAGTGCCCGCAGTTCTAACCTGTTGCATAGCCGTTACCCAGCTCCCCAAGACCAAGGCTCGCTCCATTGGTGTCTCCAACTTTTCGGTTGAGCACGTACGTTTTCCGATGCTCCAAAAGCCCCTTTTCCGAACCGCAATCTAATCACGTCCACTACAGCTCGAGACCGTCATCGCCGAGACCGGCGTTGTCCCCGCCGTGAACCAGGTCGAACGCCACCCCCGCCTCCCTAACCTCCCTCTCGTCAAGTACCTCGCCGAGAAGAACATCATCCTCACCGCCTACTCCGCCTTTGGCAACAACTCGCAGGGCCTCCCTCTGCTCGTCGCCATCCCCGAGGTCAAGGCCATCGCCGAGCGCCTCTCGGCCGCCCAGGGCAAGACCGTCACCCCCGCCCAGGTCATTCTGGCCTGGTCCCAGATTGGCGGCCACACCGTCATCCCCAAGTCCGTCACTGCCTCCCGCATCCGCGAGAACTTCCAGGAGGTCGAGCTGGACGACGAGGCCGTTGCCGCCCTGAACAAGCTCGGCGAGGAGCCCGCCCGTTTTAACATCCCTACTACCTGTGAGTTTTTTTTTTTTTTTTTGGGCCACCACCCGGTTTGAACGTTTTGGAGTAACTTTGGGCTAACCCCGCGTGTGCACAGACAACCCCAAGTGGGACATTAACGTCTTCAGCGACGCCAAGGAGAACGACGCCAAGTACCAGGTCATCCAGAAATAAATAAAGACATAGATAATAAATAAATATAGACAAAATACACTTTGTTTAATGCCACGCGTTCTCGATTCATGATACAAATGACTCGCAGACTATCCATTTGACTTCTTTTTGTCCGAGACTAGAAATCGTTCCTTGATCCATTTGGCTGAGATTGGGTGCTTACGGTTGCTATAATGTAATATGATAATACATGCTGGCAGTAGGGTCGTCCACGATTGCGACTCATCTTGGTTCATTATTAACTGACAGAAGCAGGATGAACTGTTCCACGTGACAAATGGATAGGAATTTGGTGTCAATGGTTATTGTGTGTGTTGATGCCGCGATTAGGCAAAAGAGCAGATGGATTCCTGACGAATTGGGATTGAAAAATTGAATATATTCGTTCCAATTTGCAGTTATGATAGTCCCGACTGTTTGCAAATGATGATGCGGTACTACTTGAAGCGCGTCTTACGGAGATTTATATGACCTAGCCGCACTCGGTCACATCTCCGTATTTTCGGGAGGTCTCTCGGGAGTGTCACAAATATGTCGATCCTCATAAAGCCTTCCTATTCCTCAGATCACCGCCTTTCACTTCTGAAAGTAGCAAATCCTCGAGACCAAAACTTGATATACGCCTAAAGAAAGTTTGGATGTTACTTTGTAGCCAAGGCGGCCCTTGTGTATGCAAGCTGCTCAGAGCTAATGCTCATAATCTCTACCACATTTCCCCATGGGTCTTGAGTATAAAGGCACTTTGAACCGTTTCCTAGCGAATCCACTGTGCCACCAATGCGCTTGCCCCCGGAACCTTCCACCTTTGCGGCCAGAGCATCGGGATCCGGAGCCGTAACACAGATGTGAAACAACCCTGTCTTCTGGTACTCGAAGTTGCGGGTTTGGGCCTCAGCCTTTGGATCGATGAACTCGAAAAGCTCGTATCCCACACCGTTTCCTGTTATCAACCACGCCGACTTGAACTCTTGCAGAGACGGCGGATAAATAGTAAAGACTTGTGCATGAGGCTGCACTGATCTCTTGGTGTGTCGGACCCCGCCCACCAGCTTGAACCCGAATATTTTGGTGTACCATTCAATCACGGCCTCAATGTCGCAAACCGAGAGCGCTACATGATTGAAGACGTGGTTTGGAGGGGCCTAATCGAGTAGCTTAGTGAGAGTGCGCTTGCTGTAGGGCTGAAAGAAACATACCTGGTCTGCCATGATGATATTGAAGAGGGGGTTGATGCTATTTAGCCAGATTTGTAACACGCAAGGACACAGCAACACAGCATAAATGACTTGTAGTTGGCCTAACCGATTTTAATACACAGTTGGACATTGTATGTTGGATCTCTCGGGCCGAGGGGCCCGGTGGGGCAGATGTTTAACGGAATGTTCTCGGAAATGGTTTTCATCGAATCTTCTTTTCCGCCCAATTGCGTGATGCCCGATATTTAAGCGGTTCCATCCACCATCTGTTAAACATGAAATCAAATACTTGGTCACTTTATTGGAATTTTGCAGAACTGGTTGTTTCGCACTGCTTGGCAATTACTGATCAGTCAAACTTATTCATCACCGCATCCCCCAGTTGCGTCAACATAGCCAAATGTTTTGACTCTCACATTACCGGCTACGGCAAAAATGAGGCAACTCTCCGCTCATACGCAGTTCAATGTTGGCCTATATCCCTTTTGATAATGGCTCTCATCATAAAGTCTAACATTGAGATGTAGTGATAATAATCTGGGCGCTGATTTCCGACAAAGGACTGGTGTCTAAATACATATCTGAGCAGTGTACTGTGTGATGGTATGCCATTTTTGAGGTAGCTCTCCTTCCTTGTTCCATAAACCGATGCATTTTTCTCCAGCTAAAAGCACAATGCGCCCGGTGGAATTCCATGGTAGAGAATGAGGTGGAATTCGGCCCAAACCGTTCTGAGAGTGTGGCTTCATCTATCTCATCGCCTTCATTTTGATTGGTGTAAAAGTGCCAGTCACCGTAGCTGCGAAATTCTTCATCAAGCTTGTAGTCAATGCAGGCAGGTGGAGCCCATGAAACAGAAAGAAGCTCGAATTCACACCCACGGGCTTTTGCTTCTTCCAATGAGCTTCCACAAGATAGCTCCTCTATCTTAGTAGATGTAGAGCTTGTCATTCGTTGCCCGATCATGCCGATATCGACGTGAAATGCCAAAACCAAAACCAACAAGAGCAACAATACAATTAGGTTAATAAACACTAAAGTGTGCTGTTTTCTCATACTTTTGTCATTTTTAGATACCCTACATTCGACGGTATCGTGGAGAAGATGTTGGTTATCGATGCTATTCTCTTGGGTGAGATGATAAGCCATTTATGCCCGGCTAAATTCAACTAAACTGCAATCTTGATATTGAATGCTTATTAATCAGGTCTATTGGTAGCAATATCAAAATGATTAGACTTCGCGTTCAATTATTAGTTGAAGAATATCTTGAGAAACCATTTATACCTTGATTAATTGAATTAGATAGGATTTCTAGAAGGCACTTATTCATCAGCTATTATGGGCTTATGGGTGCATTAGTATCCAGGAATGGATTCATGAAAGCGAAGATTCTCTGATAAGCTAAGGTGTACGGACTGGTTGCCGGGCTATTTCTTCCCAAAAAAAAAAAAGAAAAAAAGAAGAAAAAATTGAAAGGGTGATGGGATATGGAGATGCAACCATTTGACTTGGCTGCGGTATTCTGCGCAAGGGAAACGAGGGGAAATCTAGACCCTTAACCTGTAAGATGATAGGGAATTGAGTTGCTTGGCAAGGAGGCTGAGGTGAGGGTCGAACAACGCACTCGTTTGTCGCATTCGGTCAAATTTCCATTTTGAGCTCGGATAACACCGGATGTCTCCTATGCATAGTGTTCTTGGCCGTCTCAGGATGGCCCGGTGCGAGAGAATTAGACTTTGGGTTCCAGAATATGTCAATTCAATGAAGGCATTGCAAATCTTGCATCAAGACGCAGGAGGCCGTCGATTGGTCCTTAGCGAAACCGAAAAGCTCAGATGGTGACCGTTTGGGCTACGTAGCCTTGGCAGCCGTGTTTTGTCTGCTAGAAGTTGACGGCGGAACGAAACATCCGGTTGCCTCGTTTTGGAACGGACTATTTGTGTGGTCATGCGCCATGGTTATGCGGCTTAGCTTATGGTGTGGGGCCGCGAGAATTGATCAGTCCAAGCATAGGCAGAGCCCGGGGACCATTGCTTTAGGAGATACCACATTTTAGTGGCCTGGAAAGCTGTTTCACAGAGTTAGCACATATCATCCGACGGTGGTGGGCAAGCTTTTGACTGAATTGGTAGTCTGAAAAGGGAAGGCAAATCGGCATGCATGAGGAGTTCACGATGATTAAACTTTTATCAGATGTTGGGATGATGGCCCTCGTAGCTTAATTTGTAATTATGACGATTCAAATGGGCAACTCGGAATGTTCTATATTCCCGAGAAAATGCAGTCGAGATATTAGGCGAGACAAGATTTTGGTATAAATGCGGCCTTCTAGTATTGATTTGTAAAAAGAACCATTCAAAACATCATTTTCACAAGCCATATACCACCTCAGTTTCATACCTGTTCATAATTGACCCAAGAAACAAATCCTCACTGCCACAATCACACATTTTCTTACAATGAAGTTCTCTATTGTCATTGCTTTGCTCACCGCATCCGTATCTTTGGCAATTCCTGTATCGAATGAAGCATCAGAAATAAATGATAGAGCTTTGACTACACGCCAAGATCAAGTAGTAAGTCATGAGATAATTCCGATAGAGTATTTGAGCTTACAAATTAGTGGTATGATATTTCAATCGTGCCACCTCCTGGCAAGCGAAGCAATGATGCCTGAGATTTGAATACAAATTAAAGCATCATCTCAGTATAAGTATTCTGTTTGCAATACAAGAGTCTGACGAGTATGATCTTTGAAGAAGATTGACCCGGGAGTTCAGAAGATTATTTTGGGAAGTTTCTAAATTTTACTGGAAGGTCTTCTTGGGAAAGGGTTGGAGGCGATATGACTAAGGCATGGAGTTCCCACTGGGTTTAAGCTCGGCTAGTTGATTGCTTAGGTCTGTCATTGCGGGTATTTCATTAATAGATGTATTTCATTATCTGTTTATCCATAAATATGGTGTCTGGATTATTTTACTTCCCAGTATAACAAGGCCTAGTGATATTGTGACGGCCTGGTCCACCATACCGGCTCTGTACTCAATTAATCACCCGTACAGGGGCTCTTACATGCTATTATGTGCTGCAGTGGTTGCCGCAATATCGGTTATTGGCCAATCTTTTGCCCCATTGTAAATGGCCCATCGCGACCCTTGAACCTCTGGGGCCTACGTGATCGTAGCTGTGTGTTGTCTTGGGCATGGCGGTGGTTGGGGTTTTTGTGATGCAGCATCTGCATTGTAATGAATCCACCTCCGATTTATAATCTGGAATCTTTATTGCATTTTCATGTTCAAAGAAAATGGTGGCTCGCCCTAATGCTATTCTACTGATAAACCCACCCCGCAATGAGAGATTCATTTTCCGTCAGCAGCCTACTCGGCTTCTCAACTGGCAAGAAGCCGAATGCTTCTTCAGTTTGTTGACTTCCCCGCATCCCCCCACAAAACCGACTTGATGGAACCACGGGGTAAAGAGCAGGACAAGGCGAGGAAGCAAGGAATGCCATGGCCAACTTGTATTAATAGCGTGCTGATCTACATTTTAAAAATCTCACCTGAAGCAACTTTTCTTTCCCAGAGGCGGGCTTTCTTTTCGTCTTATTTTATTCGCTTATCCAACCACCAGCCGCTTTTCATTTGCCTCGCCATTGGCCAACATGGACGTAAAGGCCCCTCTTCCAGATGGCGCTTCCGATGTTGAACTCGACAAAGCATCGCAAAGTCATGTTGAGCAGCTGCGCCGTGCACAAACACACACCGACATTGAACCCGAAGCAGAAGAGAAAATTGACAGGAAGCTGGATTTACATATTATGCCCTGGCTTTTTGGGATATGGTAGGCGAACCCCCCTCTTTCGAAAAGACCTTCACTGATCGTTCTCAGGCTCCTAGCATTCATTGACAGAAGTAACATTGGTAACGCCAAAATCGACGGACTCACCGAAGACCTCGGAATATCAACAGGGAATAAATTCAACATCGCTCTTCTTGTCTTCTTTATCCCATACATCTTGGTCGACGTACCTGGCAACTGGATTGTCAAGCATGTCAAAGCAGGCATTTACCTGCCAACACTCATCACATGCTGGGGAATTGTGTGCACCTTTATGGGTTTCACCAAATCCTTTGCAGGCCTTGTTGTCTGTCGCTTCCTGCTGGGCGCATTTGAGGGCGGCCTCTTGGGGGGTATTCTCGTGTACCTGGCCATGTTTTACCGTCGACACAAAATGCTCTTCCGCATCGGGCTGTTCTACTGTGCTGCACCTTTGTCGGGCGCATTCGGTGGACTATTGGCGACAGGACTCGCCAGGATACAATACGGCGGTTACAATAAATGGCCGTGGATTTTCTTCAGTAAGTTCTTGGTTCATGTGTTTTCCCTCTTGGCGCGCTAATTGTTTCCCAGTTGAGGGCATCATCACGACAATCTTTGGCTCCATCTGCTTCTTTGTCATGCCGAACACGCCGGCTGACGCAAAATTTCTCTCTGGCGAGGAAAAGATAATTACAATGGTCCGCCTCAGAGAAGATTCGCACGGTGCATCCGTGACTGAAGACGTCAACGACGAACACTTCCGATGGCATTGGGTCAGGATGGCATTCGCAGCGCCACAAACCTATCTTTGCGCGTTGGCGTGGATTTTTCTTCTGACTCCTCTTTATGTACGATTTTCAGTCATGCTTTTAAACAGATCACGTACTAATATCGTCTCATAGAGCTTTTCTCTCTTCCTACCCAGCATTATTAGCGGACTGGGATACCACGCAACGGTTGCACAGCTATTTACTGTGCCGCCGAACATGGCTGCTTTCTTCATGGTGCTTGGAACTTCAATCATGTCGGACAGAATCAAAGCGCGAGGGCCAATCCTGGCGGCCGGGAATGTGATAGCAGCTGGTGGATACGTCATGCTGCTTGTCGCCAAAGACAGCACGGTTCGATATGGCGGAACTTTTCTAGTGGCCGTCGGGGTTTTCCCAGGCTCTGCAATGATCATGGTGCGTTCGCGCTTACGCACGCTCACGCAAAAAATGAAAACAACTAATCCGATCAGGGTTGGCTTTCGAACAACTTGGCGCCTCATTACGTGAGGGCCACCGGGCTGGGCGCTTTGATCGCGATTGCAAATTGTGCCGCCTTCCCGGCATCCTTCATATACCGGAGTCAAGATGCGTAAGCATTCGTTGTGACGATACAATTGAGCTGATTCTAATTCGTCGCAGGCCAAAATATACTCTCGGGCATGCGGTAAGCTTAGGCTCGCTCATTCTGTGCTTCATGACGGTCTGTGCACAAATGGCCTATTGTCGATGGGAAAACATGAAGCGCGAGCGTGGGGACCGAGACAATCGGCTGCAGGAAGGAAAAATTAGCGACCTTGGCCATCGACATCCCGCCTTCAAGTACACACTGTAAAAATATCTAGTTAATAAATGGCTGATTGAGCCTGGAGGAAGCGCACTTGTCCGCGCAAGCTACCCTGTACAAGTCGTGAGGTGATTGCTGGGAACAGGGTAGCGTCGTGAGATAGCGTCAAGCCCCGGTTCTCCGCATCGTGGACAGATTCAGAGTTTGATTTCTGGTCATCTCTTATCTGGTAAATAGCACCGGCAGCTGTTCCCGAGGTTGAGATGGTTGTGATTGGCCAGGGCAGCTCGCATCAACAAGGGACACACTAGTCGCCTCGGAGGCAAGGGAGGGCACCAAAGTCCCCGGCACAGATAGTCCCGATGACGGCTCCCTGTGTGAATGGCTGGGAGAGGCTACGCGGCTACGGGAGGCGTCACCAGTAGACCGCCTTCTCCGCTGAGACCCTCCTAGGGCCCGCTCCCGGCGTCGCTAGCCGGCCTGGGCTTGGACGGCCCCAGATGGAGAATGCGGGGGAGGAGGACGAGGGTTGAACTCAATGGCCCACACCCGCCATGAAGCTGGGGAACCAACAAATTGGGCGCGGGAGGAATAACAGAGCCGAGGCTCGGCGGGAGAGGCACCGCGGGGCGAGGGCAAATCTGTCCAAGGCTTCATAGGCGCCTCAGCTTGTCCCTGATTGACAACTCTTTCTCACCATCGCTCATCGTACTTGCGCTTCGCCTGCCTGCTCACAATGGTCTTCACATCGCCAGCATGGGTTCCCCAGTTGTCTCAGGGTACGTAACCCGCCCGTCCGTCTGTTGTCTTGCCGCTTCAGACACTGACCCAGCGCAGCTCCGCCAGACTCCATTTCTATCGCCGAGTTTATGAGCAATGAGGCCTACGGCCGGTTTCCCATCGCCAAGTCGCGAAACCCGTACACCTGCGGCATCACAGGCCAGACATACACCACCGCCGAGGTCATCGAGCGCGAGGACTTTCTTGCGCGCGCCATCGGCCAAGAGCTGCAATTCGATCCCGGTGAGGGCACCGAGTGGGACAAGGTCGTTGCGCTGTTCTCGTTCAATACGGTTCGTGGGAGCTTGTCGCTGTCGCAACTGACTGCAGCTTACCATTTCGCACTAGATTGATTACGTCCCCTTCACCCACTCCGTCCACCGACTGAACGGCATTGTCACGCCTGCCAGCGCCGCCTATTCAGCCGTAGAGCTCGAGCACCAGCTTCGCTCCTCAGGTGCTCAGGCCCTCTTCACTTGCACTCCGCTGCTCGATACCGCGCTCAAGGCCGCTGACGCGGTCGGCATTCCCCACAGCCGCGTCTTCATCCTGCCCATCCCAGGCTTTGAGCACAATGCCAAGTACAGGACCATCAATGACTTAATCAGCCAAGGAAAAAAGCTGAGCCCACTGAAGCCTTCAAAATGGACGCCTGGCCAAGGCGCCCGACAGGTTGCATATCTTTGCTACTCCAGTGGCACGTCTGGATTGCCCGTGAGCCCAACCCCTCCTAGCCAGCTAGCCTTCTAGTGACAGCAGCCTAACCAATGCCCCCCGTAGAAAGCGGTAAAAATCTCCCACCACAACGTCATCTCCAATATTATCCAGAAGCGATTATTCGATGAGGTCCCCAGAAAAGCCAACGGCATCGAGACCCAGGTTATGGTTGGCTTTTTGCCCTTCAGTCACATCTACGGTCTCGTCCCAGTCACACACGTGGGAACATATCGCGGCGACGAAATCGTTGTGCTGCCGCGATTCGACCTCAAGCGATTCCTGTCTGCGATTGAGCGCTTCAGGATCCAGCAGATTAGCGTAGTGCCTCCGATTATCGTCCAGATGCTGTCAAACGAAGCGGTGTGCAAGAAGTATGACTTGAGCAGCGTGCGGTTTGTCTACACGGGCGCGGCGCCGCTTGGAAGCGAACCGATCAACGCGCTTTTGAAGCAATACCCGAAGTGGCGAGTGGGCCAGGGCTATGGTGAGACAGCGTGAGACACGCAGATGAAATCTGTACTGACGCACAATCAAGGTCTTACCGAGACATCGACTGTCGTGACTTCGACAAGCGAACAGGATATCCTCACTGGCTCGGTCGGGTCTCTGCTACCGTCCGTCAAGGCCAAGGTGGTTGACATGGACGGCAACGAGATCACCGAATACAACAAGCCTGGCGAACTGCTGGTCCAAAGCCCGTCTGTGGTTTTGGGATACCTCAATAACGAAAAGGCCAATGCGGAAACGTTTGTTTGGCACGACGACGGTCGCTGGATGTGCACTGGCGATGAAGTCATTGTTACAAAGCCCCCGAGCGGAAACGAGCACTTTTTTATCGTCGATCGTATCAAGGAGCTAATAAAGGTCAAGGTAATATTGTCCTGCATTCCAGATTGAAAATCACCAAAATACTCACAATTGTGAACAGGGCCACCAGGTCGCTCCAGCCGAGCTTGAAGCCCATCTCCTGTCTCATGCCTACGTTTCCGACTGCGCGGTGATTCAAGTGCCCGACGATCGCGCGGGTGAATTGCCCAAGGCGTTTGTTGTTCGATCCCCAGAAGCGAAGAACCTACCAGACGCGGATGTGGTCAAGGCCATCAACAAACATGTCGAGGAGCACAAGGCCAGGCACAAGTGGCTGAAGGGCGGCATCGAGTTCATTGACGTTATCCCGAAGAGCCCGAGTGGCAAGATTTTGCGAAGGTTATTGAGAGACAAGGAGAAGCAGGCAAGGAAGGCCAGTGGGGCCAAGCTTTGAGTTTACTTTGGCACGCACTAGAGATCTCGGGATGGAGACACCGGCCAAGTTCGCCGATGTGGCCGATTTTTTCTACACTAGACGCACCATCAGCCGAGTTGCCAATTACGGCCAATTTGGCCTTGAATTAATTTTAAATCCCCTCACAACTGAATCGTGATTTCTAATGATGGTAGAAATTGTAGTTTCACGTAAGCACATTGTCCGCCGAGTTGAGGCAGACATGTCAAGTTCAGCATCCAGCGTGTCGTGATGCAAGAGTATAAGAGGCTCCCTTTAATCGCCAAACAAATCAGAACCAGAACGCATCATCACAACACCATATCCTCTCATAAACAAACAAAAATTCATCTCTACAATTCCACTTTACTCTCTTCATCATGCCTTCTGTAGCACGCCCGCTCGCCCTTATTACCGGATCAAACCAGGGCATTGGCTTGGCCGTTGCTCAGAGCTTGGCTAGAACCCACTCCTATCATGTCATCATTGCCGCGCGAAACGCCGAGATGAATGAAAAGGTGGCAAGCGAACTCCGCGCCGAAGGCCATCAAGCGTCTACCATCCAATTGGACCTCGCTTCCCTCCCGTCCATCGAGGCTGCAGTTGCCAAGGTCGAGAAGGACTTTGGCCATCTCGATGTTCTGGTGAACAATGCCGGCATCCTCGTCGATCACAGGCCTGCACTGACTTCCTGGGAGCTCTTCAATCAAACATTCGCCACCAATGTCATTGGAACAGCCACTTTGACCGATGGACTGCTGCCGCTTCTGCGCAAGGCCAAGTCCGGACCTCCCCGCCTGGTCTTCGTCACCAGCATCATGGGAAGTTTGGATCGCTCGGCCGACAAGACGACCGCTTGGTACAGCATTGATTACAAGGCGTACGACGCGAGCAAGGCAGCAATCAATATGCTCATGCTCAACTACTCTCGCATCCTGGACGATGCGGGCGGAAAGGTCAACGCTGCGTGTCCTGGCTTGGTCAAAACTGCATTGACTGGGTATACTGAGTACGGCGATAGCCCTGAGGTTGGAGCAACTCGCATCGTTGAACTAGCTACTGTTGGCGCGGACGGGCCCACTGGGACGCTCAGCGATCGAAACGGGCCCTTGCCGTGGTAACGTGGCTCCAGGGGAATCGCGCTGGAGTATTAGCCTATAGTTGCAGAAAATAGAACTCACTAAGTCTTATCATCTTGTTCATTTTCGTGAATTTCCTCTGGAAAGGCCCAGGTTGCTGCTTAGAAATATAAAAACGGTGGCTTGTCTCGTGGGTCGGTCTGGACCCGGAGTTAAGGACGAAGGAGTCCGGCTAGTCCGAGAATTGGCGTTTAACACCCATGAGGGAGCACGTTTGGATCCTCGTTGAATGAATAAGACTAGAGTTGCACGGGCTGAAGTCAAGTTCCTAGTTCTTCACAAGATACTCAGCACAGAATGGACATTCAATCCAAGACTTTTCTAAACACCTGTCCAATATGCACTAAGGTCTACACGAGAGGTGCGATACCGCTGTTGTGGCCTATTTCTTCTTTTCCACCTTTTTCGTTATTTGAAGGCTGACTGTTGGCAGAATATTCGTATAATCGCCATATAAAATACTGCTATCGTGCCCAGAGCAAGCGTAAAGGTCGCCCGACATCTTGCGCAGCCTGTAGCAATGCCAAATCCAAGTGCAGCTTTGTCCACCCTTGCGCTCGTTGCGTGGTAAGGGGATTGGAATGCACCTTTGATCGGAAAGGTCAGCACAAGTCTACAGTGATGACTCAAATATCTCAACAGCTATCGCAGCCACCAGTTGTAGCTATGTACAGCGATCATCAATTGGGCCGTGTCCAGCGGTCGACAGAGGTTGACCATCCCTTCGAATTTGCGGAATTGCGTGCTGCTACTCGAGTCGATGGAGTGGAGCATTTATTCAGGCCTTCAGGCCCGGGATCTGCCAATTCACAGTTGCAAATGACCAGCCCCCACACATCGCAATTTGATATCCAGTTGACCCCTCCGGAGCAATTATATTTCCCAAGTCAGGAAGTTTCAGATTTTGAAGAGGACATAATCCACCAAGCAGCTGCAAGAGACTTGACTCGCCTTCGCTACGGAAGCCCTACTCGGAAGCAGGCCGCAAGACTCATTTTACACATCTTCTTGGCTTTTCCGCAAATGATGCTTCGTCGACAAACCTTTCCACCCTTCATTCACTCACACTGGCACGAACCAGCTCTTCCAGAAACACTGGCAAATTGCATGAGTATTGCTCAGCTGTTCGCTGCAAGGACGCCTGAAACACGGCCCTTTCTTTGGCGAACAATTAGTGCAGAATTTCGACGTTTTCAAGATGAGGTACGGACAACAAGAATAAATACTAGACATAAAAACCTAACGTAATTATTATTCAGATGATGACGATGAACGCGCGCGAATGCCAGACTGCAGTCCAGTCAATGTTGATCTACATCATCATGGCAATCATTGACTACGATTCTGAAACACAGCATCGTGCGATGGAAATGATCACTAAAACCCGAGTATGTATAGGTCTAGCAAAATTACCAACCCATCTGACAAGTTCAGACGATTTGCATGAATTTCCGACATCTTCTCCAAGGAGAGAATTACTCCAATACCGAATTGACCAAACCGAGCAAGACTTGGGATGAATGGGTGTTTGAGGAATCACGGAGGCGGTATGAGGGATCGATGACTCCTTTTTGCAGCCCGTTGCTAACTTACACAGCGTAACATGTCTCTGGTTCCTGATTAGCCAGGTCATATCCTTTGAAATAGAAATCCCTTGCGATGGATGTGGGACTTTAGGGGATCTTCCTATTTGCTCTAGCAAGACGCTTTGGGAGGCTAGAACCTTGGAGGAGTGGCAGTTTGAAAAAGCGTTGTATGAAGCTAGTAACCCGATAGTAACGCTTGGTGAGCTGGTCGCCGCACAAAAAAACCCGACTGAGCCTACGAATTCCCGAAAGCTGCAGAGCTGGGAGGCCGGGGCTGACAAGATGGCCGTTATGATGAATATTGCTACGGAGTTCTTTTGATTACAAGGCTATTGTTCGCCGTGCTCATCGTCGAGAAGACTTGGTTTGAGAAGAAGTCAACACATTGCGAACAAACAGAAGTAGATATTAGAATAGACCAACAGACCAAAAATGAGAATTATTATTAGGAAAACTTTATTATCATATAAAACGAGCATTTAGTTAATCCTTCGTTGCCGACGTTGACTGGATCACAGAAGCGATACAAGCGTCATTGCACCCACAAAGATTCTGGGGTAGAACGGTCTCCATGTTTTTAAGGTTGCTGGTATTAAAGCCGATTAGGTTCGGTTCCTAGATCTTATAGCCGGTCGGATCTGTAAATATTTTCCGTACCCGGAGCACCACTGGTGCGACTCCCAACCTGGAACCATCAAAATTAGGCGGATTTAGCGGATTTAAGCCACCCAGATCTCAACCCAGAGCCTGCATCTCACCAACTCGACAAGAACATGACAAATCACTCGAACCAGAGAGACGGGAAATCACAACTATCGCGGAGGAGTGGAAATTGGCATTGTCCGGGCGTCAAGATGGATTGGAATGGCTCGAGATATAAGAAGATTGCCAAGCCACCGACGTTGGCATTGATACGGACAGCTCCACCAATCTTGAATCCTAACAACGAGCAGAATGTTCAAAATGGCACCAGTAAAAACATTATCTTTATTTCTTCTTGCTTGCGGCACTACCGTAGCCTCCGTGATATCCAGTCAGTCAAAGGAAGGTACTTTGGTGGTCAATACGACTTCAGGGCGCTACTCCCCCTATCTTCCACAAGATTACCCGGATATCGCTTTGTTCCCAGACATTCCTTATGCTGAAAGTCCCGTCGGTTCCCTGCGCTTTGCGCCGCCGGTCTTGCGAGTCTCCAAAAGCAATCAAGTTTCGCACTCTGCACAACTACCTGCTGGCTGTTTTCAATACATGCTCCCCAGTTTCAAAGACACTGTCATGTACTTTGACGAAAAATCAATGATTTTCCAGCGCGGGGACTTTGGAAACACGACTGAAGATTGTTTGCGGCTGTCTGTTTTCGGCCCGAAACACGCGCTTGAGGCGGCGACTTCTTATGGCGACTCGCACAAGACCCAGAAGCTTCTCCCCATCATTGTCTGGATACACGGAGGTGGCTACAGCTTTGGAGGAACAAACACGCCTTACCAACTCGCACCAAGTTGGGTACAGCGCAGCCAAAGTCATCTCGTGGTGCAGGTTCAGTACCGCCTCAACGTGCTGGGCTTCCCCAATGCCGCTGGGCTCGCCGAAAATGGCAAAAATCTCAATTTGGGCCTACTCGACCAGCGGTTAGCTGTGGAGTGGGTTCGTGCCAACATTGCTCGCTTTGGTGGTGATCCCGATCGTATTAGTCTCTGGGGCGAAAGTGCTGGCGCGTACGGAACGGACGGCTACCTCTTTGCTTGGGCCAAAGATCCCATCGTGAAAGGAGTCATGGCTAATTCCGGGAATGCACTAGCCATCAGCGCCTATACAGTCGATCCCACCAATCATACAGTTTTCTCGACGGTTGCGAAACGTCTCGGTTGCGGCAACTTGTCTCCCGCTGAAGAGCTTGCATGCATGCGTCGGGTTCCTGCATCCAAGATCCAGACCTACATCCAGGCTAATACCGGCGATGGTGGCGCTGCTGATGACAACCTCTCATTTGGCGTCGTGCCCGATAACGTGACTATTTTCAAAGACTATGAATCTAGAATTCGAAGGAATTCTGACACCTTTCCCGCCACTGTCCCACTCTTGATCGGAACCAACACAGACGAAGGCACCGTCTTGGTCCCGTACAATTTCAACGGAAGTGCTACAGCGATGCAGCTTCCTGTTGCTCTCGCCCCAATTGCACAGGCATTTCGGCTCAATTTGCAATGCACAACCTTGCGAGAGGCCAACCTGCGGGCATCCGCTGGTGCGACCACCTACCAGTATTTGTATGCGGGCAACTTTACAAACATCTCGCCGCGCCCGTGGCTGGGAGCCTACCACGGGTCCGAATTGCCCATGATATTTGGCACCTACGGGATTGAAGGCCAACCGAGCGACTTTGAGAGCCGCGTTAGCAAGCGCATACAGGACCTGTATCTGGCCTTTGCCACTGACCCAATCAATGGATTGAAAGCAGCTGGCTGGCCTTCGGTTTCTGCGAATGGGAAGGATCACAAGATTGTTGAGTGGGCGGCTAATGAACATGAACAACAAGTGATTGGTGCTGAAAGGCTTCAAAAAGAGTGCTTGGATAATGGGTTTTAGAATTGCAATTAGCCTAAACTTCGTTTCGTGCGCCAGGCCAGCCTGACGCTTATTCAATTGAGCTATCCGTACTAAAAAGTCCGTGTCGTGCCCCGCTGAAAAATTCATTGCTATTATGGCTTTGAACTCATTGACATTGATCACCCGGGCATAGCTGGGTGGGCAGTGGAGATCAGTCAGTGCGGCGGCGTATGTTTCGCCATGAGTTTCCATTTCCAATAGATAACCGAATGCTATCCAGTGACTCACCCAGAAGCGGTTACCCTGAAAGATAAGAATGTTACTAAGCCAAACTCTGCGACATCGGCTCTTGATGAGTGCAACTCTCAGTCTGTACTCTGAAGAGTTTCAAATGCTAAGGTGAGTGAATTTGGTTCTGAGCTGCGGAAGAATAAAATTGAATGTGATATCAACAGCCAAAGCGAGCGGCAATGAATCCTGACGCTCCCGGGCTGGTTATTCAAGACGAAAAGATAGTGAAGTGCCTTCAAATACCGGCTCCACATACTAAATCTGTGGTATCCCCACCGGACATGCTAGCGCCAGGCAATGTAACTCCGTCCTGTTCCCATGCCCGAACTGCACCCATTTTCCTGACATTTTTTTGTCATATTCATCGCAGTGATTTTACTCCAGGCACCATCACTCTGTATGTGAAAAATTGTTCGAAACTATTGGGATTGTAACAACCATGCCGTCCCATCAACCTCAAGATCCTGGGAATGTCAGTCTCGAACCATCCACAGTTCCTTGCATGAATGCTCCTGCCACAAATGACTTGGAAAAAGGGCCAATTGATCAAAATGGAGATGGCTCTGTACAGGTCACTACAGATCCTGCCACGGCCTCGTCAGATTCCAATTTGGACAGAATGCCAACAAATACGGAACAACCGCCGCCGGATGGTGGTTTAATGGCCTGGTCTATGTGTGAGTCACTGCCACCGACTTTTTGCACTGCTTTCAATGTACCCTATGCGTGGAGACCTTGATTCTGCTGAAGAATGAAAGTCCAAGTTTTGGTGTTTTTCAGAGGGCAGGAGAATATATCCGAGCTGACGTCGTGCAGGCATGTGTGCGCACATCCTTCTAGCCAACACGTGGGGTGTGATGAACTCATACGGGGTGTTCCAAAGTTACTACTCCGACTATCTCGGCATCTCGGCATTCCAGATTTCATGGATTGGCTCGGTGCAGAGCTTTCTTGGCTTCTTTGTTTCTGTGATCAGTGGACCTTTGAGTGATGCTGGTTATTTTCGCACCTGCTTGCTCATTGGGACAGCGCTCCTTCTTCTCGGAGCGTACTCGATGTCGTTTGCAACCCAGTTCTGGCAATTGATGCTCTCGCAAGGCGTGGCCTTTGGCCTCGGCGTTGGGTTCCTCTGTTGCCCCATGATGTCCGTCGCGTCGACCTACTTCTCGAAGCGGAAGTCGTTGGCATTTGGAGTCATCACTAGCGGTAACGCTACTGGTGGTTTAGCGTATCCGGCAATGGCAAGGCAACTTCTGCCCAGCATCGGCTTCGGACCTGCCACACGTGCCATTGCGTACACCCAAACCGCGACCATGATTATCGTTTTGCTTATTGCGAGACCACGTGTGAAGCCACACAAGAGGGGATCCATCATCAACCTGGCGGCGCTTCTGGAACCCGAATTTGCGTTTTATTGTATTGGTGCTTTTTTCGTAAGTTTCTTCCCACCGGGAAAGTTGGCTGTCGTCTAATTCAGAGACCAGGCTTATGCTGGAACCTTCGTCATCCTCTACTACATGGCAGAGTTCAGTAGATCCGGCATTTCACCAGCTCTGTCATACCAAGATTCCCTCAACTTGCTTCTGATTTTCAATGGTGTTAGTCTTTTTGGGCGCCTCATTCCGTCGTGGTTCGCAGACAGATTTGGCATCGTCAATCTCTTGATTCCCGCCACACTGGCCGGGGGCATCTGCTGTCTCGCCTGGATTGGCGTGCAATCCCCCGCGGGCATGTATGCCTGGACTGTTGTTTATTCACTTACAGGAGGTGCTCTATTGACTTTATTCCCGGCTGGGGCCGCTGCGCTGACTCAGGATCTGCGCAAAGTCGGGGAGCGCATGGGTATAGTATTTACGGTGGAGGCCTTTTCAATGCTAGCGGGCCCGCCAATCGCTGGGGCAATCATAACCAGTGAGAATAACAAGTTTGGAGGCGCTCAAATTTACGCTGCTGTTTTCTTGTTGGCTGGCTCGGTAATGACGGCCTGCATCAAGGTGGTGAGAAGAAGGTCTGGTGAAAAATGGGTCTCAAAGGTGTAGCGCAAGGGGAGGGTGCGGTGGTTGCGACTATCGTTTCACGGCATGATGCACCTCGGATAAAAGTACACCAGTCTACTTGATAAGTATAGTTGGATTGGTTTGGAAAGGAATGGCTGCAATGCTAGAGGATGGTATCTCCTAACCTCATTAATGTTGGGAAATCCAAATTTCTGAACATTAGCTTCTAATCAACAAATTACTATGACGCAAATACAGATGCCATGGTTCCATCTCTCCAGACACCCTTCAGAGGCAGGCATCTATTTTCTTTGCCCGACATGATGGAAAAAATATCACCCCCGACCAAAACCAAATCAGCTTTTCTCCCCACCTCAATCTTCCCGCGGTCGTGGAATCCAAACCTGTCAGCTGTCACTGATGTAGCTGAAGCCACGACATCGATGGGGCGCATGCCAATTTCGTGAACCATTGTATGCATCTCCATGTGAAGACCAAGCCCATACGGCAAACCTAATCCCTTTCCAGCAGCATCAGTGCCCACAATGAGCGGGACCCCGGCCTTGTACAAGCTTTTGGTGGTGGCAAATGCGTTTTGCACGCTTGCTTTGGGCCTTTGAGACTTGGCTAAGCCCAATGGTTTACCTGCAGCCTTCTGAAGCAGCAGTCGTTGAGCTAATGGGTCGTTCATGAACCACTCTTGCTCCTCCTGCATCTCGCCTGTCTGCGAAGCGCACAAGCCAAGAGTTGGGTTGCAGTGTGCTCCGCTCGACACCATCAAATCAAGAAAATCGCTGCTTGGGGCTTGATCCAAAAAGATGTGCGTGAGCCCGTCAACTCCAGCGCGTAGCAATTCCATGGCACCTGCATGGCTGAAAGCATGGCCGACGGCCACAACTCCGTGTTTGTGGGCGGCTTCAACAACAGCCTTTTGGATATCCAGGGGCGGAGGCGGCAGAGTCATGCCGACTGTGTCTCCCAACTCGTGAAACATTTTGATGAATGATGCACCATTTTCTTGCACCTGTTGTTTGACAAAGGGCTCTGCATCACTTGGCTCTTTTAGCTTTGGCCACGTCGCAACAATCTCATCCACAATCTCATCTCCGCATGCCGTATTTGCAAACTCCCTCTTCATGACTGGAATCGGCCAGCCTCCCTCAATGACAGCCCCAAGCCCTGCACACTTGAAATCCGCATATTTTGATTTACCCTCTGGGCTGTTTGACATCTGTACCCAAGCATTAGTTGCAATTTTTAGAGCATGTCCTCAGAACAAATACCTCTTTTAGTGCTGCATTGTCTGCCGGAGCATTGTGCATATCGCAGACGGTCGTGACACCGAACCTGAGCGATTGTTCGATGCTGTGAACGTTTCCAGATAAAGCGTGGATGTGGGCATCAATTAGCCCGGGAATCAGCGTGTCGCCTGGTCGAGAAAAAACGGGAAGACTCTGATCTCCCGTATTGACAAACTGTCCATGGCCCACTTCAATCAAAATACTATCCTGAACCCTTACGAATCCCCTTTGAATCACTTGGGTCCCGGTGAAGATTTGCACGTCGGATATAACAAATGTTTGTGAATCCATTTTGACAATGAGTGGCGGTTGATGAAAGGCGTGTTTGTTTGAAATTCAAAGTAGAAAGTGAGATTGGAAGAAATCTGAAAGGTGAAATGAAGGTTTTTGAGCGCATTTTAACTCTTCATCATGATGGGAATGGAAATTTGCGGTTCGTGCTTGCCGGTCAAACAACGCCGATGCGTGGCGCTACGTTGAGCCGCCTGAAGCACCAAAGGTCGTGACGCGGGATAAGACAATCGCATTGGCCACCTTGGAAACTGGAACACAGGTACGATGCGTCGTCGGTAGTCGGAACTCGCGAGATAGCGGCCACCGACCACCGATGGCTAGTGGCGATTCTCAAAATAGTGCCACTATGATCATGGCGGAATTGTTGTCCATTACGTCATAGCTAGCACCGCAAATGGCGCTGATCAACTGGTAGCGTCGGCGTCACGGCATTAATTGAAGCGAAAATGCCACTTGTTTGCGTATTTCATAACACGGCAACGACAATTCAACTTGGCCTTTTGATAAAATTAGACATAGCTCACCAAGAGCAGAGGGAACCCAGGTCACATAGCGAAGTCAAAAATTGAAATGAAGTGGGTGGTAAAAAGGATAAACAAAATACTAGAGAAACGCTTTATTCTACCCGATTAGAAATCTCCTTCCTGGTACAATCCTTCCTCAAGACCCTTGATTTGCAGAGCCAAGAGTCTTGAGTAGTACCGGCACATGGCCAGGTTACCACCGTGGAACCAGAATCCCGGGTGGCCGCTGTTCTGCCAGATGGTCCTCATCTCGCCCTCGTCGTTGAAGCCCCAGACATCACCAACCTTGTCTGCCACCTCGTCGCCAAACATGATCCGGGTTTGTGTTCGCATGTTCTGGTACCCAGTCGCAAACACAACCTCGTCGGCCTCGAGCTCGGATCCATCGGCAAACCGAATGCCGTTGGGCAGGATCTCGTCGATTTCCTGGCCCTGCTTGACCTTGATCTTGCCCTCCGCAATCAGCTCCGAGGCTCCGACGTTGATGTAGTAGCCGCCGCCGCGCTGGAAGTACTTGAAGAAGAGACCCGCGCCGTCTGGGCCGCGGTCGACCTTGAAGCCAGCCTTGTCCAGGCCTTCGAGGAGCTCCTTGTCGCACTCGGCCTGCTTCTCGCCGACCTTGACTTGAATGGCCTTGAGCACGGGAGTGGGGAGACCGTGGATCAGCATGTCGGCATCATCGACCTGGGGACCATCTTCGGAGTAGATGCCCTTGAGAGCAATCTCGGTGATGGCCTTGGAAGACACAACATGCGTGGTTGAGCGCTGAACAATGGTGATGTCGTACCCCTTTTCTAGGAAATCCTGCGCAATGTCGTGCGCCGAGTTGCAGGATCCAACCACGACGGCCTTCTTGCCCTTGCTGTTCTCCTGGGCGCCGGGGAACTCGGAAGAGTGGCACAGGCGGTCACCCTTGAAGTTCTCCACACCCTTCATGGTCGGTTGGTTCTTCTTGCCTGAGTGCCCCGTTGCTTGGATGAGGTGACGCGGGTGGAAAGTTCGGACCTCGCTGGTGCCATCGGCGAGCTTCCTGTTGACAATGACGGTCCAAACCTTCTCCTTTTCGTCCCACTTTGTGTACACAAGCTCTGTCCGGGTCCAGACGTTGAGCTCCAGGAGGGTGGCGTAGGCCTCGAAAAACTGCGCAAGCTTGTCCTTGGGCGTGAAGATGGGCCACTGCGCCGGGAAGTTTAGGTACGGCATGTGATCGTACCAAACGGGGTCGTGAAGGACCAGCTGGTGGTATCGCTTGCGCCAGTTGTCACCGACACGTTCGTTTTGGTCGATGAGCAGGGCCTCGATTCCAAGCATCTTGAGCCGGGCAGCGGCTGTCAGGCCAGCCTGACCAGCGCCTGTTGGGTGACGCGTTAGTTCGTGCAAGGGGTAATCACATAAGGATCTGACATACCGATAACCATAACAGTGGGCTCGCTTCCATCCTTGAAATCAGCAGCTAGGGCTCGTCTCTCGGCCCAGTTCTTTCGGCCAGGCTTTCCTCCGTGCTCCGCGCCCTTGGGTCGACGGTAACCAGTGCCCTCCTCATGTCCACGCAGTTCGTCAAGTCTGGTGTAAAGTGTAAAGATTTTCCACGCGCCGTCTTGCTCTGCGAGGCGTACGAGACCAACCCCTGTACCGAGGAAGGTCTCAAGTGTGATGTAAAACTGGATGCCAGGGACGTTTCCTGATGCATCGATGGGGAGGATCTTTGGAGCTCGGACCTTTGTGCTGTCGTCGACGGCAATACTTTTCAGGCGGAAGCCATCTCTGGACTTGGAGCAGCTTTCCAGGTACTCTTTGATATTTTCTGGGGTCTGGACAGTTCGGAATACCCAAGACAGGGCCAAGTGGTCGCGCCAGTAGCCGTTGTCGACAAAGAGCTGCGAGAGGGCTGCGTAGTCACCCTTGCTTAGGGCGGCATTGAGCGATTCCACCAGGGCTGCAGCGACGCTTGCAGGATCGACGGGGGCATCTGACTTTGGTGCGGATGGGAACTTGGCAACTGGGATATTGACTGAGCCGGGCACGGTCCGCATATGCGAAGGCACAGGCTGAGCTTGTTGAATGTCCACGGTCGCCATGGTTTAGATGTTTATTTTTCTTCACTAAAGACACTTGATTTGTTATTGGAGGAGGATTCTTGCACAGGGATGATTGTTTGAAATGCGATGAGTAATGATGATTGTGATGATGATGATGATGAGAGAGAAGGGCCCAATTGACCGGACATGGTGATTGTTAAATAGCAATTCATCCCCGATGCTGCAACTATGGCGATGAACCAACATAGCCATGTTGAAGCCTTGACGATGGCCCTCCATGACGCAACGGGCAAGATTCCCCGCGTTCCCCCATTGCAGTTCGCCGTACCCCAGACTCCAACCCCGCATCGGTAGCCTTGCCGTCGACGATGGGGGGCTGCGGACCCGATTTTGAGCTGGGCGGGCCCGATTAACGATTAACGCACTCCAGTCGGAGCCGATTGAATGATGTGGTGGGATTGGTGGCGGGCCCGACGCCAAGATGGGGTCCCTGGCCAAAGCCAATCCCCCATCCCAGCCAAGTTTAGCCAGCTTCCTCGCGGCCACGTGCCACAGCAGCGGCAAGAGACCATGCTGCGCTCGGATTAGCTGGCTGAGCCGATGCAGATGGCTTGCCTCGTGGTGGTTGGAATAACGTGAATCTGCATCTGCTGAAGAATTCCCACTTTCGGGGTGGGCCGTTCGTCGTCCCTGTAGCCACATGCACTCCATGTTTTTTTCTTTCTTTCTGGGGTAAATCTCCGAGTTCATCCCATCGCAACGCCTGTGGTCTGTTGTTTCTGCAACTGTTTTGCTTTTTTCAACAACATTCCATTTACCAACTTGGCTTACATATCGGGCGAACAGTTGCTCTGCTCTCCTTGTCGTAGCTCAAGGCCGGTTTTCCAATGCTAAACTCTGTACCTGCCATGCCATTGTAGCCGCCCTGTGGCGCATTACCCCGGGTTTAATCAGATCCCCCCCGCAATTGCACGCCATGTCTCATTTCCGAGTCATTGGTGCAATCCACCGGCATCTAACACGAGCATGCAACTACCGCGTCGGCCTCTCGGAGTCCGATCTCGTCTGAGCCCTGTGCGTATCCAACAAGCCCCTTCTCTCATCCTGGAACTCATTTGCCGAGCCGCAAATTCGACCGAGCCACAATTTTAGTCTTCCGGGTCACTCGGGCTTGCGTTGTGTCTCATTCGTCGACCAATCCAATAATCTCTTTCCCTCAGATCAATAGAGCCCCCC
>VTGD01000157.1:1327-98661 GCA_013406985.1 Calonectria crousiana | reverse complement strand
AAAAAAAAAAAAAAAAAAAAAAAAAAAAAAAGAAAAAGGTCACAGCCTCCCTTTCTCCTTTCTTTTTTGCCTCTCGATGTGACACCGTCTGTTCGCTTGGCTGCTCTTGCAAAGTTCGACTCTTGTTTCTAAATATTGTTGAGACTCGACGGCTCCCCCCATCTTTACACACTCTTGTCTCAACTCGCGCTCCCGATTTAACACCTCCTTGCCCATTCTTAAGCACCGCCGCGGGAATGCTCTGCCCCTCTACCCCTTGAAACAAGGATTAAGCCGGTTCCCGCTATGCATGCTATCCGCAGTTAGACTTCATTTCTCCAAATTACCGCCCTACGAAGGAGTCAAACGGAAGGGAGGGGCTTGCTCCATTCTGTGGGGAGCAGCATTATCGTCAACGCTCGTCCTTGGCCTTCTTTCTTTTCCCTTTCCCTTTGTACCTAATAATTAAACCACGGCATTTCATATCCCCACTTGGATGCGTGTCGCACTCTCTCTGGATGCTTCCTTCTCACACTTGCTTTTTTCTTCTTTCCTTTTCCTTTCTTTTCTCGCCCTCTCAACCTGATGCATTAGCGAGCATGGTCATCCGCAATGCAGAGAGGAACACCCCTCACCACTCGCTGGCCTTATCTTCCAGTTCATGCCGTCATCGATCTCGGCTCTCAGGCCCTTTTTTTTTTCTTCCTTGGTCAGCAAAAATGCCAGTCGTAATTTTGGCGCCTCAGCATCATTTTCCCAAAATAATGATCCTCGCCACCTTGCAAGATGATTCGCAATGTTTGTAAATAACCACCCAGCCCAGACACGTGTATTTTGATACTAGACATGCTACCTCAAAGAAGACGGGAAAAGCAAACCCCTTTCGTACATTCGTACCTAAATCCCAATAGACTTACAAACCAACAAAGCACACATCATTAGACTCGGCATGTCTCAAACCCTCATCTACGTCGATGTCCCGATGTCTCATCCCTCTCCCCATCCTCCAATCGATAACCACCAGGCACTCTTTGAACCAAGCACGCCTCGCCGAGAGATGCTCCCCGAAAGGCCCCTACGCGCATCATCCGTCCCCCGAAAGCCAAAGCCACAATGCCTCAACTGTCAGCCCCTAGTCCCTCGGGTAAAGCGCTTCCCGAGCAGCGCCGCGCCTGCGGCACTAGAGAACAGGGAGGGAAGCGTCGCGGCAAGACGGCAAGGGAGGCGCCGCAATGCTTTGACAACCATCCATCCTTTTGTTCTCGCAGACGAAGGCGCAACCCCCCAGTTGCACTTTAAATCTCGACGCAAGGATGTACCCGGCGGCACATGATTCGATGTGATGAATCACTCACTATAGTCGCTTCTTCAGTTCGCCTTCCCTCTCGCCGACTCCAAGGCCATCCCCGACCAACCCGACGGCATCTTGCGCCGTAGCTGTTCGACAAGACGTCAGCTCTTGAGCCCTTTTTTTTTTCGTCATGTCTCGCGTCCCCTTGCGTTTCCCCGCGTGGGTTGACTCACCCGTCTTTTCTTTGCCCTCGCCTACCGCCGTTGCCCCTTGCTCCTGGAGTTGCTTTTGCCCGCCCGCCACTGCTGCCTTCGCTTTGGCATTTGCCAGGTAGGCTCTGTGACATGTCTCAGTGGTTTTGATCCGCGAAGCTTCCCCGAGTTATTGCTTTTTGAAGGAGAGGGAGCTGTCTTGTCTTCGACCGCAATGTTACAGAACCAAAACCAGGGGAATCGTGTCTTGTTCACTTACGCAATCTTGGCTTTAATGGGATCCAAGTGACCAGCATTGTCTGCCCACATGCCAACGACAACAGCGGTAAGGACGATGAGCACGCTCGCAAAGAGTGGCACAAGTGTGAGCTCCATAGTGAAAGTTTTGCGTGTTTCGTAATTGACCTATTGGTCAACGATGAAAGTGATTTCGAGCTTGTTCGGAAATGCTCCTTTTGGGGCTTCTCGGATCTGGGACGGCCTCTTTACAAATGAATATGAAGCGTCTATCCGGTTTTGTTTTCTTTGTCAAGACCTGGCGACATTTGATCGTTTTATAATCGTTTTATAGCCTGGGGTTGTGAGAGTGTGACGTGCCATTGCAACGCAAGATAGGCGGCATCACCATGTAACAGGTTGTAGAAACCGGTTTTTTTGCACCACCGTGTGCTCGCTTGCTCAGCCAACCGTCAATCCGGATTGGCCAAATCATTAAGAATTACAAGGCAATGTGTGGCTCCATGAATTATGTGACGCAGTCATTTCTTTTTTTTTTTTCTTTTCGCCGTCCTCTTTCGCCTCTCCATCTACTTTCTTGTCTCGGTTGCTATTCAATCCCGGTTACAACCAAGCCTGCTCCCATCGTCAGCCAAGCAGGAGCCTTTTGATTTGCGGCCAACTAGGTTGCGATACTGAAAGAGTTGTTTGCCATGGTAGCCAGGAATATGTACGCCTTACTTGATTTGCATATGCCATTGCTTTGACTCACATCAACTCAGCTACGCCAAGATGCCCACTAGCCGGCCTCTCTGGAGGCTATTTTTAATCCCAGAGCAAGATATGAGTTGGCTATTCACAGTGAATACTCAATAAAAAGTGATGCTATAATCTATTTCCATGGTTGACAATCAAGTTGCAGCACGCTACAGCGATGACCAACTCAGGAGTGAAAGGTTCGACAGACATCAATCCATTTTCTTTAATTTCAAAATATAACCCAAAATAATGATTTCTGGGTTGCGTATTCTAATAAGGTTCCAGATATTCCTAGTTTCTTTGGGAGAAATCAAATCATCCTCGTAGAAATCACCACGGTCAACACTGAATCGCATTCCTAGCTCTAAAAGAAGGACGAAATTGCTTTACTTTTTTTTCTTCTTTTTCGCCAGCAACAATGTTCTCCTTTGCATCTCTATGTTAACTCTTGAGCGATTTCTGCCACATTGTAATTTATTCAAGATCTTCAAACATTGATCCTTACATTTCGAGAACCTCGATTCGTCCAGTCCCAGAGGGTTGTAGGCGTTTATTTTTCCCAAACGAAGAAAAGTCTATCCATTGGAGCACATAAGCATTATTCTGGTTGCAAATAACTTCCTCTACTTACTTGATTTACTACTTGAATGATTCTGGGCCTGTTGAGTACGCGTACTCATCCATTGTTTATGCATATTTCACGTGGTTAGCATAAACATTGTACTTGGCAGTGTGTTGGTTCCTAACCCGCTATAGAAGGAAACAAAATTTCATCATTTAGATACCCAAGCGCCGAATGCTCCCCAATATAGTGATGGCATCATCCAACGTTCTCGGCAGGCGGCCGAAGCTTTTGTCAGCTTGAACCAGTTGGATGAGGTGAATGGTCATGAATCAGCGGTCTGCATACATGGGGTCTCCAAATTAACAGTCATTAGGCTTAACTAGAACGTCGAAATTTTACCGAGTATATGAACGACTGCAATATCTGGGCACCCTTTCACATGTTTATATCATATGCTCTTTTTCATTTAAATCCCGCCCCTAGTTTCTCTACTTGAATAGCTAATGGTAAGAAGCGGGTTCATCCATATCACAGGTTAAACCAATATTCCGCAAAGCTTTTTTTTTGGGTTTCAATTATCAATAGTGGTATTGCGCTCATTTCATTTCCAAATCAGTACAAGTTGGCACCTTGATGTGACCTTGGCATAGTAGAAGCCATGTGTCTCTGTCTGGCCCTGGTTAAAGTCCACAACGGAAGACAGACTAGAAGCTTCTTTAAATGAATTCTCCGCTGGTCATGGAAACATACATTATGTGAACCACTCAAATCCTTCCAGGAACCCAGACTTATCAGGGGCAACCTCGTCGCCTTAGTAAACAATTACACCAGATAGGCCAATGCCGATGTTGTGGGCCGCCGAGATGACTCGGCCATTTTCCCATCCCCATGGGCCCAGTTTCAGGCGCATAATCCATCATCACCTCAAAGCTTAATCAATACCCGACAAATCTGCTCGAGTTGTTTGTGGATATAGGTACAGGACCAAACAAGAGGGGCTGGCGGATCCATGGCGGGCTGGATATGCACACTCCCCGTGGTTTTATAACGCTATACTGTTCAAATTTTTGTCCGCAGCCCCGTCGACACTCAAGTAACACCTACCTCCATTCTCTCAGCCGTCTTTGATAGCAGGCCTACTCCCGGATTCTGCCGCACATGTCAATTGGGTGAATTATCTACATATTCCGGGGGCTCTCCAGACGCGTCTCTCCAGCACATATCGATAACCATGTTCAAGTGCGTTCTCCTCGGTTCGCCCAGCGAAGGACACCAAGTCTTCCTTCTTGAAGTTGGGAATCCCGTCTCACATTTTCGCAGGGCGTTCAAAAACCTCTCTCCAAAAACCCGCGCTGGTGTTGGTCTCACCATAATTGCCTGGGGTACGGCCGGTCTGTATCTATCCGACCAGGCCGAGGAAAAGTTTGGCTACACTCCAACAGAGGAGGACAAAGCCAAGTTGCATCATTATACGCCTCGAATAATCACGGTAGAGAATGATGAGAAACGCTGAGGTTTTGGAGTTGGCTGGGGGGTTCACAGGAGAATAATAAGCAAGTCACTTCTTCAGTCACTTCAATTTGAACTTGTGTCGCTGTTGCATCTCGCGTCAATCTATTCACTGCGCTTCATTTTCGACAATACAGGCGACCTTTGTACAAGCCAGCCACTTTTTAGCCACAAAAACTCACTCACAAAAACAGACCGAGCCGTGTCAAGAGCAAACATCATTAACCAGCCCAAGCCATGAAGTCGTGATGGCCCACACAAAACCGGCAGGCCTCCCCTCTCTATCTTGTTCAAAGTCTAGTAATGCAGCGGACAACTCCTCCCCCAACCGTCTATCCTCGACGCAAATGCAGTTAAAACGGGAAATCAAAAATACCGACCATGGATGCAGATGAAAGCGAATCAAACGTTCCAAAAACGATCGAATCGAGAACCCAGTGAGCCAGAAACATAAGAGAAAATCAGAATGCAACGCCTCCGAATGCAACCCCCCCTCCCCATTTTACTTTTTTCTTTTCGATAAAATCATTTCATGCAGTTGCACCTGAGGTGCCAAGGTCCGTGTTGACAGACGCGGTGCCAGCATCCTCCACCACCTGGGGCACAGGAGTGAAGAGTTTTGCCATCTCCAACGTCAAATCCATAGCACCATATTGATCATCAATTCCTCCAATCGATCCCAACTCTTCCCCTCGCGATGCACCATCAGACATGACCCAAGCCCTGACAGACTTCAGCAGCTGCATGACTTGCATAAAACGCGCGTCAGGGGCCATTTGAAACTCGTCAGAGCGGGTATGCTGAAGCATGTATTTCGCTAACCAGTAAAAGTGAATCCCATCCCGAGAAAACCCATGGCGCCTGGGGTTGTTGGTCGCAGGCATTGTGGGGGGAAACTGGGAGGACATGTCCAGATCCCAGCCAGCTTTGAATTTATCCAACGCCACACCGAACGCTTGCAAGGTCTGCGGGTCATCTTCAGGGCCCACCCCATTGTTGGACGAACCCTTGCCGCTGTGGACATCGGTGGTTATCATCCAATCACTTGAGGGCGGGGTACCATAGTTGAAAATTTGAGCCGCATTCCCATCCAGGCGCGTTCGGTATATCAGGACAATTATGCCGTGGATAATAATAAATTTACCATACAAGTTCGTACTTCCGGGCTGAATGTCGTACGATGAGTGAAAGAGAGCCTTTAATGCCCAGCTCAACTCCGGTTGTTTTGAACGCTGTGTGCCGTAAAGATTTTTCTCATTGGCCGCACCAGGACCACATAGACCTAGGGCGGAAGCGCATACCTCGGCCGTGTCAGCATCCCACGCTGCATCATCGGCAGGAAGAGGCAGGCTGATCTCCAGCGGATCTATGGATGGACGCGCGTTGAAGTACAGCCCCATAGCAGCATCGCAGAGGAAGATGCCGTACAGCAAACGGTTTCGCCGTTCTTGGTCAATCCACGTTTCCCAGTGAAAGTCGTTAGAACTTAAACTGGTTGGTGCGGAGTAGCCCCGGTGCAAAGGCGAGCTGAGAGAAGAGACACTTGACGGCGCAAGCAGATTGAATTTGCGAGCAGTTGACACAAGGAGAGGGTGAATCTGGCGAGCTCCATCACGTTGCTGCGGAGTCCCGTTCCAAATCATCAGTATGCACAACAACATCACAGCCTGCAGTTCTTCAATGTCAGTCTTGGAGGCATTCCTCGGCCGTGAGTCGTGCAACACTGGGTCCAACATGATGTTGCAGTCCCGTTCAAGTGCCACACGTAGAAAATCCATCATCTCGCGAACGTTTGCTGGTGTCACACAGTCAGAATAGCAGGCACCGATGCAACACATGGCTGCGAGCAAGCCCGTGTATGACTCAGTTATCTTGAAAGTTGCGACATGGAGAATCGGTACGTGAACGTGGAAGTGGGTGTACTTGTCCAAGAAGTTTTTAATATTGTCGGGTGAGAAGTAAAGGTTTATCCCTGCGCTGGAGGGATCAATCGCCTGGTTAGGAGGATAAAAGAAATTGAGGATCTGATCTGAAAGTTGGTTATATGGATTATGGTTGTTCGGCGTCCCCCAACTCGATGTTAGAGGGTCGCTGGCGCTCGCGCCTGTCGTTCCGGGCCCGGCGTTAGGTTCGGTTTTGGTTCCGATCTGCGTCTGTCCAAGATTAGGATTGAAAGAGGTGTTGACGTAGGTTTGATGCGCACCAGCCTGGAACATCTGAGACCAATCAAGGCCAGATTGTTGGTTTGTGTTTGAGCCGCCATACATGGGCATTCCGTTCTGGCCCGGGGGCATGCTGTAGCCAGGCAGCTGCTGGTTGCTCATGGAGCTCGAGACGTCGGTGCCGTAGGGCTGCGAGTTGCCCATAACGGGTCCGGCCATGTTACGACGGTCAGCAGGGTTACCGTTGTCCAGGCGTCCAAGCGAGCTGGATCGCGACAGCTGGCTCTGGTCACCGCCCATGTTGTTCATACCGTCCGACACTGGGACCATGCCAAAAGGGTGCACCATGTTGTCGCCGGGCATGTTGTTGAGACCGTTGAGGTGGTTCAGGTCACCTTCATGGCCAAGGCCGGCGGCCTTCTGAGCTTGAGCATTCTTCTTAACGTGAGCTTGAGGGTGGGACAAGTGGCTAGCTCCGGTGGGGTTTCCACGACGAATGGAGCACTTCTGGAAGTGACGCTTCAAAATGTCACTTCGCGAAAACGTATCGCGACAGAGCACACACATGTAAGGGCGGTCGCCGGTGTCTAACAAATTGGGTCAGCGCATCAACACGGCCTATCAAGCCGAAAATTACACTTACGTCTGAGCAGGTGGCGCTTGAGATGCTTGGCGTGAAGGTAGGTCTTTGTGCAGTGGGGGCAAGGGAACTTGCCGTCAGCATCCTTCACGGGAATCACGGTGCTCTTTGCGCCAGTTCCAGCAGCGGGAGCAGCAGGTCGGCCAGGAGCACTGGGCAAAATACCGCGTCGACCCTGGGAGCCCACCACATGGGTTGGTTGCTCACCATCCTGAAGAACTGAGGTAGGCTGCATCAGCGAACCAGGTCCGTAAGGCGAAGAGACGCCGGGCTGGGACATGATGCCACCCGGAGGCATTGGGCGCAACACGGGAGGACCTCGCCCACCGACAGGAGCTGGGGCAATTGGCTGTGGGTGCGACGCGGTGGTAGTAGCCTGGGGCATCATGGCCGATGTACCGTAAGCCTGAGGAGGAGGGTATTGGCTTTGTTGAGGCATCGAGTATAGGCCACCACGGGCGCCAGCCTGAGAGGTCTGTTGGTAGCTCGGGAGGTTTGAGGTCGAGCCAGGCGTGTTGGGTGTACCTGGGGTACGAGGCGTGTGAGGGTGGCTACCGTAGAGAGGCTGCATGGCTGAGGCTGGAGGTTGTAAAGGTGGAAGAGTTTGAGGAAGAGGAGAACCGGTTTGCAGCTGGTTAGGGGAGATGGCGGTAGGTGAAGGATAAGTCTGGCCAGATGTCGTGTTTACACCATTGGGGGGATACTGCGAACCGTCCATACTACTCTTAGTAGACGCGCTCCGAGATGGGGGCCGTGGTGTATGAGATCGCGACACGCACAGAATAGTCCAGCAGGCAGCACCGAGCTTGTAAACCAGATGGTGAGCAAGATCAGATCAATGTTACCGACGAGAAGGGCGGAAGATGCAGGTTTGCAAGTCGACAAGAGGCAAACAAGCTATCACTCGAGTGCAGTGCAGTTGCAAAGCTCCGCAGGTGAGGTTCTCAAAGGTGGATGAGGCTCGTGGCAGGTCCCTCTCGAGGTGGTGTTTGGGGAAGGGTGCAGAGTGGAGAACTGGGTCTCGAACCTTTTTATTTTTTTTTCGGGCGGATGCTGTCAGGGCAGCAGGCCGGAAGGGTGGGCTGCGGAGGGTGGGTTGCGTGGTGGGAAGGGCGTGCGGCAACGAAGGAGCCAGAGGTGCGAGGCGAGAAAAGAAGTGGGTTCGCGTGGGAGTGGATGCCGTGGTGGGCGTGCAACCGCGAGTGAGGAGTGAGGAAAAAAGAGGTGAGTTGAGGTAACAGCGGTAGCGGTAGAACTCCGTAGGCGGCGTTTTTTTTTTTCTTTTAGCGTGACCAGGGAATTTGTTCCCGAAGAACCTAGCTAGCCAGTCGCGATCCGGCCTCGGAACCACCTAGCAGCAGCAGCAAGCGATGTCGCCTTCACTGCAGTGAAGGCAAATGGCAAACAAGTGGACAGGGCCAAGTGCAAGAAGACTTGATATGGTGGCAAATAGACAAGAATGTGGAGGCAATCCCGTCGAAAGCGCTGGAAAGAAAGACAAGAGGTCAAACGCGCCTGGTAACAATCTCAAGCAGGTGCGGAACCGTTGAGATGCTTTGGCTGGACGGGACGACCTGGCTTGTTTGCCTGGCACACACGCGCACTGAGTGGGCAGTGGCAGCGAGCAAGTGGGTAAATGCTTGGATGGGAAGTGGGCCCACGGGGAACCACAACGAGGTCAGAATGTGACGGGATAGGTCGCTCGGGGCTGGGATCTGAGAGATGGAGGAGAAAAAAAAATAGACCAGAGGGAGGGTCGCGGGTCGTGGGTCGTGGTTGTGGGTTGTGGGCGTGTTTGATGGGGCCGGCCGGGGCGCCAGACGCGCAAATCCAGAGCTATCGCGGACGGCAAATACTGCAAGGACCGTCGATGCGGATGACAATGATGAAATTGGCCTCAATGATGGCTAGATCAAGCACAAAAGTAATGCGATGGTGTACGATGGTGAATAAAGGTTTATCGGGAGGGGGAGAAAAAAAGAGAAGAGGGAAGAGAGGGAAGACCGAGAGAGCGAGCGGCAAGAGAGGATGCGCGCCAGAGATTTACCAGCTTGCCCTCCTACCAGTGAGAGACCAGAGACCAGAGACGCCGAAGCACCGCGAGTGCACCGTTCCATGTACCAGTGACTTGGCCGGCAGGGAACACTGGACTCGACACTTGGCCGACATCTGTTTGCAGCACTGTCAAATTTTTTTCCTTCCTTCTCTTATTTTTTTCGGGCAATTTTTTTCGCTTCTCTTTGACACGCCTAATCCCACGCCCAGACCTAACCCTTTCAAACACCCCCCAGCTCGTTTCTTCAAATCGGGACTACGGCGAAACCAGGCGCTCTACCAATTTCACGGCTAGTGTGGGTGCCATTGCCGCTCTAAGCCGCAACAATTGGTCCCCTCAGATGAGAGGCTGGCTACCTCGACGTCACCTCCCGACTGCAGCCGTGCCCAGGCAATGCCCAGGTACCCTAGCAGTACCCACTACAGGCCCGAGTCCTCATCGGTAGGTATGTTAGCACCTATGCAGCTTCGGAATACGTGCCCTACCTACACCACAGATCGGTGCCGTCGTCCATTTTCAGCCTACGACCAGCCAGCCATGACGCCGCCCAAAACTTTGTCTCTGTTCCCTTTTGTCTTGTCACCTTTTCGCTTACGTCGCACCAATGGATGGATGGTATCCCTCATCACATTGCCCAGACTGAACTGAGGGAGGCGTCGCAGTTGATATGCATCTCTTCTGTTCAGGCACCAGTCACCAACAGGGAAATACGCTACGATCAAAAAAAGATTTGGGGGCGCTGCGCGGCATCGGTATCGGCAGCGGTATCGCCGTCCGACACCGCCCGACCAGGGGGCGTGTTGTTACATCTCATAAGGAGAGCAAGGCTTCGTTCAAGGCTGGGAGGTTGGTAGGTTGAGATGATACTGGATAAAGAAAGATTCGAAAGAATCCTCGTCCTCGTCTGTGCAGGCATCCCTTCTTCCAGCAGCATGGTCAGCATCGCCGCATCAACATTGCTCCCAGTCTCAGGTATCAAATTGTGGCCAATGTCTGGCCTCGTTCAGGGATGCAGCGGCACTTGCACGATGCTCGTGATGGAGCCTCGTCTCGCGCCATCCTGGATGAGGCCAGGAAATCGTTCTTTTCAACCAGGATCAGGCACAAGGGGATGAAGAAAAAAAGTGCACTACGTACGGGTTCTCTTTTGGACCCGAGGGTGAAAGGGGGGAGGGGCGAGCGTAGCGGTGGTGGTTGGGGTGAGGCTGGTTTGGTAACAGGTACATCAAACCAGCGCGTATGTTGCCTGTGATTCGCTGGAATATCCGATGTACTGCGTACCTCCTTTCATGGCCTCGCAAGCCCGCGCACACAGCGCGCTCATCCGGGATGCGTTGTGCCGATTGATTTCCGGTATCGTTGCCGGCCTTCTCCCCACCCAGGCCGGCGATGCCTCACGCCAAACCAAGTCCTCTCACCGCATTACCTCATACACGACTCGGAACGCCGAATTCGCGCCGGGATCTCTCGACAAGCTCATGCAGCCCTTGGTTTTTTTTCTTTCTCATTTGGATTTTTTTTTCCCCTATTGCCTGACCCTTTGAGCAGTTTAACGAGATACTCGCGCTAGCGTTGACACTACGGCCCAGGGTTGTGACCAGACATCGATGAGCGGCTGCCTGTCAACCAAGGGTTGGGTTTCCATTGCTGCTGTCTGAAGGAGTGAGACGGTTCTCAAGAGAATGTTTCAAAGACCCAGTGTTTGTGCCTTATTTCCGACATCTCGCGGGTGTGTTTTAATCGAAAGTCAAGTATATTTCTGAGTTTACCAAGTCAAACTACCTTGGGGTAAAAGTGTGCGGAGGTTTTGTCAGACAACCAATTGCGTCGTGTGGCAGCACCTTGTTGCTAAAAGTAAAATAATAATAAAAATTCAATAATGATGAGGATAAAAAACGGATAAGAAAACGACGAGGGGGAATCCGCAATCAAGTTTTTCTCAGCCCGTAATCTGCCACGGTCACGCAGAGTTTACTTCTCGACATGCTATCGCATGATGCCTCACGAAGTGATGGACATGTCCGGAGTTTACGAAGTGGTTTAATCGAAGACGAGTCAGGGCGGAAGCTCTTGGCGCCTCTCGCTATCAAGGTCTGGCCTGTCCTGGAGCTGGCACTACAATGCGCCTCTCCCAGCGGTGCGTAAAACGTACAGGCAGCATGACCCCAACAGGTCAGCCTGCGCACCCCTCTCGCCCCCTCGCTCCAACGCTATGTTCACGCATGGGTTGGAGCTCGGCTCGTGACTCGAGGATGCCGGGATACCAAGATGATGTGCAGGATCCACGAGTCAAGCGAGCCCCCAGCAGGTCCCTGGATTGCCGCGCTCACCACCAGGAGGCTGGCATCCCAGGAGCGACCTTGCCCATTTTCGGTTTATTGCTCAATGCTCAGAAGTTCCTGCTACTCGTCTGTGCTCTCTGTCTGTAACATCCCAATGTTGCCCGCGTTGGCAGGCCCCCCCCCCCTCCCAAGCGGAATACACCCTAAGGTAGGCAGGGACGGTCTCTCGCGGCCAACGTCGCGTGCCAAGAAACCAGCTAATTGAGCGATCTAGCCGTCCTCAGGTCTCGCGAAGCGATGCTTCTGATTTGCCTTGTTTCTTTTTCCTTCGTTAGCCTCCGGCGCATGGCAAATAAAAAGTAAGGAAGAAAAAAAGCAATGTTGCCGCGGGGCTAATGATTGGTCCAGTCAGTGCTGTCCAGCTTGTGTGAACAAAACACTTTGCATCAGGCGGACAGCTTAGGTTGGGGCTGGAGCCAACAGAAAGCTCGTGGACACACGCGCGCAGTGACCCTGAAACACTATCCTCGCTCTAATGGATTAACACGAACGAAGGCAAGGCTGTTTTTTCCGAGGTAGGGTCCTTCATATCACGTCGGTCATTTTGGGTCCAAAATGGGGCCGTCCAATCGTTCCCGAAAAACACCGCGGCTATGTCCACCAAGGCAGATCTTGGTGGAGCCCCTACCCCCTTGGAACCCCTCACCCTCCCGCTCAGTGCAGCTCCTCAACCGTGATGAGAGAAGCAAGGGAAAGCTTCGATGCTGGCTCCAGAAGCTCAAGGTGGAGTCTTTCCCGCGAGGAGGCGCATTTGGAGAAGCTGTCGCGTTTTGAGCCGCTGACGCTCACATGTTGTTTCGTTCAACGTCTCGCAACCTTCAGGCTCACTGTGACCACGATACCCTGACCAAAAAGAAATTCGTATATACACACCACTGTCCAACGCATGTTATGCTATCGTGAAAACACCTACCTTTTTTTGTTTTTTTTTTGTTCCTCGTTCGCGACTACTTTTTTGTCCGGTCTGTCCCCGGGCACACTCAAACCAGATACGTCAGCGCGGACTCACACTCAGTGGCGGGAACAACCAAGACAGGCGTCATTCCCGAGCAACGGCTCGCTACTAATCTCTGCGCTACGACAGCTAGTTTTTTTTTTTTTTTTTTCCTGCCGACCCCCCCCGCGCCGCGGCCTGCCTGGGTAGGCAGTACATGGGCGGTAGGCATATTGGCGAACTAACCCCCCGACGCTCGCCCCCCTGCCTTTGTGGCGCCGCCTCCTGGGTCTCTTCGCACCGCACAAATGTAGTGGGACATTGTCACACAGCAAGCAAACGTGGGACAGAAAAGCTGCCAAAAAAACCCGGCGGAGACATAATACTCCATTTATCAATCTGATCGAGCATCAAAGCTTTATAGTTTAAGTTGACCATATATCACAACTCCATACGGCTCTAGAGCTTCAACTCTACTTCGTCGCCATCGCCAACAGGGAGACAATGATCGCGTCATTTCTGTTGCATGATGGCCTGAGGTGTCAAACTATGCCGAGCAGTTCCTAGTTACTTCGTTTTTTCCGAGACTTCACCGACTCGAAATACCGCTCCCTTCCCTTGGGCACCCTCTCTGGCCACCCTGTCTCTGCCTCTCGTCTTGGTGTGCCGTTCATGAGCCAAAACCGGTCGCCCTGGTTTAGCCACGCTCACAAACACGAGTCATCAATCAATCAGTGCGCAAGGACATTGGTGCCCCTTACGCACACGACCTGTCAAATCTCTGGGAGCCAGGGAGAACACGGCCGCTTACAAATGGAATAGTCAGGTTAGCTTGGACAGATTGGGAACTCTGGACCGGCCCAAGGCCGGTGGCGGCGCGGATGCCGCCGGCAAATTTGCCCATATGTCATCGCTCGACTGCTTGCAGGTACTTCGTACTTGTTGAGCCGTGAAAGGATGATGCTCGCATCATCACCTGATGAGTGCACGAAAGACACACCTTCTTGGCAGATCCCTGCGCCGACGGTCGGGACTGCTCCATCAGGAAGTCCGGCCTTATTCAGTGGCTGACGACACCGGCAGGGATATCGGAATTACGATGTGCTAGTTGAGGTACGTAAAATGTACAATTCGTTTTAAAGCAAAGTCCCTTTGTACGAAATACCTTGTGCACGCACGATATTTCCCTGGTGGAGGGGCAACGTCGCAGAAAATTGCATCTGCCCGAGATCCATTGCGGAGTTTTCTGTGGGTTGCGGTACATCGTCCACACTACCATTTCGGCTACCCACCACCACCATGACAAACGGGTGGTCAACCAGAAAACAGCAGAAAAAAAAGAGGGCCATGCCCGGCAATCGTTGGAGAAGCGGGCCAGGTGGAGAGTGGAAATAAAAAATCTGCCGTTGGATGGATGGCCGGGCGGAGAGCTGGTTGAGGCTCCAAGCTCCTGCTGGGTCCCTCCCGCTTCCCATCAAGCCCCGTCGGACGGGAGCCACATGTTCTAACGGAACGTCTCGAACAAGGGAACGGGAAGGTTTAAAAAAAAAATTGACAATGGTGATGGCTTCATCGCATGGCTCCACACATTGTCGATTTTTCTTGTTTCCTTGTTGTCTCAGCCAGGACGACCTCCCCCCTCTCCAATGCACTGCCGCGAGATGCCACAAGCTTTTTACAGGATTGGGGCTTGCTGCCCACACCCCCGATTACAAAACCTGCGCATCGCTTGCATGTCGGCGCCTGCGCGAGTCATATTTTTGTTAGTGTCAGAGTTTTCAACCATCTTGATACCGCGTTGGTCGAAGCTGCACGTATACACGTCATTTATCCAGCCCGGGCGATTAGTGAACGAGCCACCGAATCTACCGACCAGATTGACCTAACCCAGCTAGCACAGAGGCCAGACACCCATCGTATTTAGTGCATCTCTCCAGCATCAAGGCCGTTGGTTCAGAAGCGCACGATTCCTCTTGGGGGATGACAGAAGGATGTGGGCAGTGTCCGAAAGGTCCGAGCTGATGGGTGAATGCTTATTCAAACAATGTCAACCGCCTTCAGGTTGGCCTATCTCCGGCTTTTTTTTTATAATCACTTCTTCGCGCGTAGTATCATATACGTCACAAACAACCGACCAGCGAGTCTGGTCACTGCTTGTCCAAAGTACATCCTTTCCCACGTTAAGTGCGAAAGCCATCCCGGATAGGCGCGATTTTTTTTTTAGGGGGGGGAGGGGGTGGTCGTGGTGTCCGTTTCACCACGCGGCCCCCACCAGCACCCGGCTTCTTTGGCGGCAAATACTTTGATATACCACGTGGTGACTCGTCGGCTAGGATGGGTCGCTCCATACTATGGGAGGAAAGTTCAACCGGACACTATGTGACGCCTGGTGATAATGACGAGCAACCTCGCACCACCCATGACGTTTTGATAGTCACTGTCCATCGTCTTGGATTCTGGCCTCTTGCCAACCCTCGACCGACGGCGTGAGGCACGGACTGCATGTAGGATGTGGGTGACTCGGGTTGGCCGTTCTCAACCTGTCGCACGTGTTCGGGGGGTGTGACAAGTACAGGATACAAGACTCTCAGGCGCTCTAGGTTTTACCTGTTGGTTCATAGGCATTTCGCCCCGGGGGGAAATGATAATTTTGACGCTAGCGGTCATGGCCACAGACCTAGGGCTTCGGCCGTGTCAGTACGCCAGCAAACGGTTAACAGAGGAAACGGGAAAACACTCCTCTCTTCCCTTCGCCCGCTGCCTTACGAAGCGCCATTCCTGGCGGCCTAGTTCTGTCTCGGTCGGCGGCTGGGTTTGTTTGCTTTTTTGCCAGCTGGGCCAGATCTCTCCCTTCTCTGGTCTGAGATGCTCCCGCTTGGCTTGGCTTGATATGGCAGTAATGTCTCGCGGCTACTCCACGTACCTGGTAGCCACAATTGCCCTTCACCCTTTTTGCGCACTTGGGGCGGCTGTTTGCTTGATCGAGACTGCTGGAAATGAGATGTTTGTCACGCCGCGATACGATGTGTCGGGCGAGGGCTCAACCCGAGTGGAATTGTCGGTTGAATTGTGACCGACATTTGCCAAGTGTCTCTGGAAAATTGCACACGACGACCTCACTGTGCTAACACCCTAGCCTGCGTGCCGAAATGCGCGCTATTTGGATTAGACATGGGTGCTATCACCCCCCCCCCCCCCCCCCCGAACGTACGGACCTGCATGGCTCATTGATTCCTTGGGGGAGAAAACAGGCAGGGAGGTGTGCAACCCCCACGCCGCCGAGACGCAAAGGGTGACATCGCCCTAGCTCGGCCGTGGCATTGAAAACGCATGGATCGGTGTCCTGCACCGGTTGTACCGTGCACCTACATACGTACTTCGGGCGTTGTCGAGAAAACTAGCTGGGATATGGCAGGCTGGGTATCATCTAAGCTTTGGCCGTCAGGGTTTTGCCTGATATGAAGCAGAAAGTAAGCCCGAAGTTAATCCTCGTGATCCTTGAGCGAAATAAATGTGTTGTTACGATTATTGAGGGATGGCTTGATGCATGTACACGTGTGATGCGACGGCGTGAAACGCCATGGGGGGATAAAGCGAAATGCCGTTCGCAGATTGAAGCGGTCGATAGGAATTCGGCCGCTTTTTATGCGCTACTTACGATACTGTAAGGTATGTGCCCTTGCCCCGCATAGGCTCGTTTTCGCGTAAGGAAATTCCTACCACTGACTTGGGAAAAAAAAAGAGAAAAAAAAGAGTGAGGGGAGTGCGGGCGAAAAGCTGCCGATGCGGCATTTCGCGTTGGCCAAAGTGTCGGAGTTTTTAGGGCTTTTTGTCCCCCTTGTTTGCAATCTACCCTGAGGTCGACGACGTAATACAACTTGGAAGTGGTGGTCGTGTGCTGCCGTTTATCATTTCGAGTGCATGCATCTCTCATGATGGTTAAAAGGTGACTATCAGACCCATAAATGGTCCAGTGTCGTGGTAGGTTGAGATTATGACTTGCATTTCCTCGCGGGCGGTTCGGTTCAATTTGAAACGTGGAGAATGAGATGGAGTCAAAAGATGCTCATCGGTTTGGTTCCTTTTTTTTTATTCCCATCTGGGCTCCTCCTGGGAGATGGGCCCGCCTGGTACTTCTAGTCAGGCACTGGAGATGGACCCTGAATTTTTTATTCTAGAAGTTGTCGATGCCATGGGTGATGGGCCTTCTTGGATGGAGAATGTCCCCGCATCACCCGCCCCCAATGTACTTTGTACCAGCAGCCATCCGTGCTGCAAGTGCGCCTCCATCGAGAGGCTCCAAGATCTGGGTTCCACCCGCCATGAGAAGGATATGGAGATGTGGTCCTTCGGGGGGCGGGGCCCATACTCGGTACCTCGGTGAACACACGGTAGGAATTAGTGGGATTAGTCGCAGCTGTGTTTTTTCGCCTCACACCGTACGATGGCGATAACAACAACGATAAGATAACGAAAATTCACGTGATATGCCACATATTTGATGAGTCAGCATCAGTTGGAGATTTGCCAAATTTTTGGGCATCGGACGTGGGTGGTGATGGACGCCACAGCATAGAGACCAACCTCAACGACGACCAATCCTACGCCAATGGCAGGTCCTAGTGTGCTAAGGCCCTCTACTGGCCGTTTAATCCAGGCATGTTCCTCTGTGAGGCCATCTCTGGTCCGCCAGGCTGCAACTACGACATCACAAATCACCTCACATTTCTCTACAACCACGCCGCAATGCAAGCGCAAAACCAAGGACAACAACAAGTCCCGTGGTGTCAGTAGCCTGTACGGATCAGGCCCCCGCGAGCACCTCTCCATGTCAGACATCCCGCTGCCCAAGCCCCGCGACTTCAAGCCTGAGGTCAAGACGGACAAGGACCATGGACTCTGGGGCTTCTTTCCAGCACCGGGTAAGCTTCTATGGACGCCGAAGGAGACCGAGGAACACGGGCGTGCCTGGACTGTGGAGGAGCTGCGAAAGAAGTCGTGGGAAGACCTGCACTCGCTGTGGTGGGTGTGCTGCCGTGAGAGGAACATGCTCGCAACATCTCGCACGGAGCTGCTCCGATCCAAGCTGGGTTTCGGCGAGCGAGAGATTGACGAGCGAGAAGAAGAGGTAAGCATTACTTGCCCACCATATGCACATTGCATAAGATTATGTCGCTGACCGTTGTGCAACTATAGGTCATGAAGACTCAGCGCGCCATCAAGCATGCTTTGACCGAGCGAATGTACACATGGCATGATGCCGTCGAAGTTGCCATGACCGACCCGGAGATCAACCTAGAGGGTGGAGAGGGACAAGTTTACACCCCTTCTGCTTATGAGGAGGACGCTGAGTGGACTGTGGCAGAGGGCGAGGCCAAGGCGAAGGGGGAATCTCCGGTCGGGCCCGCTGTGACGGAGTCGCAGGCCGCCAAAACGGAGAAAGAAGCTACACGATAAGCAAAAATGCATGTTGGTTGGAGAACTGAAGAACCACTAACATGGGGGTGGTGTGATGGTGTTGCAGGTAACGAAAGCTGTGACACCGATAGTTGGTGCGGCGGGATGACGTTGTATCGCTATGTACATCTAGAACATGTAAAATACCATTAGGAGCTGAAATATTATGTGTTTGTATGAGTCAAGCGGGGGAACTACGTAATTGCACTTTCTGAGGTCGATGACATGAGAGCGGGAGCGTGCGAAATGGCAAATATTCACCTTTAGTCCAGGGTAGCACACGCGCATAAATGGATGTCATACTGACCATCTGGTTTGTGTGAATAAGTAATCACATCTATCATAAAAATGCAAAATGAAATTATATCCTGAGCAATCTAGTTCGGTAAGATGTATGCATGTCTGCATTGCGTAATTTTTTTGTTGGGATCTATCACTCCTTCCAGGTCGATGGTATTTATTTGTTTCTCCTAGTGGCACCTCGTACGGGGCGACAATTTGCCCACCGTAAATGTTACAATTTCCTCCTTTCCAGACCCATGAGCCATGTTTAATTGCCCGTACTAGCTCCCAAGCACCTTGACAAATCCGGTGCCTGTGATGAGTTGCAATGCTGGGTGCGCTGGCCAAGCCATGATGTGTTCCCGTCTACTTGGTGCAGCTTGTTGTCGAAGGTGCGGGACGCCTGTGACATGACATGGAGGACGGCATGATGCAAAACGCGACGGCCCTCGGTAGCTACTCCGCGCCTGAATTTGAGGCAGGCTACGCACCAAGATGCTCGGAGGAGGAAGAAAAAAAGACACGTATTCGCGAGTCATAGACGAAATGACAAGGCTGGTTAACGGTCCAAAAGACGGGGACGTCAAAACTAAAGCATCGCCAAAGGTCCCCACCCGCTCACACTCACCCACTTCCCTAAAGGGGATCCATTCAGCCAACCCCGCCACTCGAGCTTCGTCGACTCTCATACCGCCTCTCCCCCCAACATAAACCAGCCCAAACCACCTCTCCATCCATTCCATCACTCCATCTTTCCTTACTACCAGAACCGTAGCCCATCATGGATGAGATTGCCAAGGAATACGACGTTGTCGTGCTGGGCACCGGTACGTCACTGCTTCTCCCCGCCTTCACCCTGTGCTTCTCCTTTTCGTCGATCATGGGGATCCCCGCACCCAGAGCTCTGCCGGAAGGGGGCTCAGCGCCGCGAAAGGATGCTCAAGCAGCGCACGGGAGAGCTTTTGGATGCTCGTCTGCTAACATGGTATAGGCTTGACCGAGTGTATCCTGTCTGGGTATGCGAGCTTCCCGCGCCATGTCTTGCGTCTTACGCCATGACACGCTGTGGCAGCGCCGACTGCCTTCGTCGTGACTCTGCTGTGCCCACAGTTGACTGACGCCTCGTTTTTATAGTGTACTGAGTGTCAAGGGGAGGAAGGTCCTCCACATCGACCGTAATGATCATTATGGCGGGTGAGTTATCAGCCCCCCCAAATAATCAGCTATTCAATACTGACATCGACTCTAGTGAGGCCGCTTCCGTTAATCTCGAGACGGTAGGAAACATATCCACCCCTCCACGTCCCGAACCCACTCCCGATTCTGGATCGACGTCTAACGGCATCGAATGCAATAGCTTTTCAAGAAGTATGGCAACTACGCCGAGGGTGAGGAGCCCTGGAAGAAGTATGGTCGCCTGAACGACTGGAACATCGACCTCGTGCCCAAGTTCCTCATGTCCTCTGGCGAGCTTACCAACATCCTTGTCTCCACCGATGTCACCCGATACCTTGAGTTCAAGCAGGTTGCGGGTAGCTTTGTTCAGCAGGGCGCTGCTTCCAAGGCCACTGTTGCCAAGGTCCCCTCAGATGCCGGCGAGGCGCTGAAGTCACCCCTTATGGGCATCTTCGAGAAGCGGCGCATGAAGTCTTTCATCGAGTGGGTTGGCACTTTTGACGCCAAGGACCCTGCTACTCACAAAGGTTTGTGCTCCTAATAAAACATACCTGAAGCCAAGAATGCTTCGTATCTTTGCCTTCAATAAACTGGGCTAACAACGCGTGTAATTAATTAGGTCTGGACATGAACAATGTGACCATGAAGGACGTTTATGACAAGTTCGGCCTCGAGACTGCTACCAAGGACTTTATTGGCCATGCCATGGCCCTCTACCTTACCGACGAGCACATGGTTACCAAGGGCCAGGCCCCCGAGGTCCTCGAGCGCATCCGCCTCTACGGTAACTCTGTCGCCCGCTATGGAAAGTCTCCTTACATCTACCCTCTCTACGGTCTCGGTGAGCTGCCCCAGGGTTTCGCTCGTCTGTCCGCTATCTACGGCGGTACCTACATGCTTCACACGACCATCAATGAAGTTGTGTACACTGGTGACAAGGCCACTGGTATCAAGGCTACTATGAAGAACGGTGAAGAGGTGCTGGATTTCGAGACCAAGGCCGGTATGATCCTTGGTGACCCTTCGTACTTCCCTGGCAAGACCAAGGTCGTTGGCCACGTCCTCCGTGCCATTTGCATCCTGAACCACCCTCTGCAGGGTACCAGCGATGCCGACTCTGCTCAGCTCATCATTCCACAGTCCCAGGTTGGACGCAAGAACGGTAAGGCAGCTTCGCCCCATATACCTGGGCTGCTGATATTCTGACACAAAATCCATAGATATCTATATTGCTTGCGTTTCCTCTGCCCACAACGTCTGTCCTAAGGGCTACTGGATTGCCATCGTCTCGACTATTGCCGAGACCGATGCTAACCACCATCTCGAGCTCCAGCCTGGTCTGCTTCGTCTCGGAAAGATTGAGGAGCAGTTTATGGTAAGTTCTTATTCTCGCAAATTCGACTAGAAGCAGCTCTGACATAAAATTCTCCTACTTAGGGCCCGCCCATCCCTATTTCAGAGCCTCTTGAGAGCGGAGAGAAAGACAATGTATTCATCTCTAAGAGCTACGACGCCACTAGCCACTTTGAGACCACCACCGATGATGTCAAGGATATCTTCAAGCGTTGCACCGGAGAGGAGCTCAAGGTTGAAGGTTTGAGGGATGGCATCACTGTTGCCGAGGACCAGCAGTAAATGTCAATTTGTTTAGCGACGGTGGTGCGAGCACATGGATGTTGAAAGAGCATCTGAGCAAAGAGAAGGTACTCTTTGTTGCGTCATTTTGAAGAAACGAAGGCCCCCTTCACCTTAGCGTTGATATGGCAAAGAGATTGATGCAGAGGGTGAGGTGGTTACTCTGTAAATGCTATACGCACATTAACGAAATATACCTCTTTTCAATATACAATCAACATCTCTTTGAAAACCATGATGTTTGAGGATGGATGATGTTAATTGTAGGATAGCGGTCTCTTGATAATTGGCTTCGATTTTTAATTCTGACTTGATAACTCATGATCGTGATATATAAATGGCCTTGGACAAGTCCCTTTGCCCTCTCTTTCCTTTTTTCTTTCGAGGTCTTTTTTTTTAATCGGGGGGTGCCGTGAAATATCTATCTAGTCGACTTTTGACTGAGGGTGAGGGTTCATCGCAAGAAACACATTGCTTCTCTCCTCAATTGTGAGCCTAGCTCCCCTATCGGACCAAAACAAGCCGTACGCCGTGAACTCCTGGGTAACCTGCAATCCGCAACCGTCTCATGCGAAAAGATGAAGACCAAGCTGGAGGGAAGGGAAACGAAGCAGAGAATACCCCATTCTTCTTGCTTCCCCCCACCACCCATCCTGTAACTGATTATCGACGGTTCGTCTTGCCCATGCCACGCTTTCCAACGACCTAAAATAATTGAAAATTAGCCTGCTGTCTGCTTTAGCGGAATCATTTTGGAGACTTACGAGATGCTTGGTGATGGAGGCGGTGGTGTGTCTGTCGGCCTCACCCTGGCGGGCCATGCGGTTCATGCGCTTCTGGTTGAGCTTGGCGATACGCTCGGCCTTGGAACGAGTGGCGTCGTCTTGAACACCGTCGTTGCGGCGGTCGGTAGTAGGGGCGCGGCTCATAGAGCGGAGACGGTCGCGAGGAGTCTTACTGCGGCGGCCGTCGACATCCATGGCGTCTGGGTCTTCGGTGCCCATGCGGCTGCGGGACAGCGAGCGACCACGGGGACGGGACTTGGAGCGGGCACGCTCGGTAATCTCGGTCGTGTCCACACCGAGAGCGTCGAGGGCATCCTCCAGCTCGGAGATGGGCTTCTTTGTGAGCTTGCGGGGGATTATGGCCTGGTTCTTGAGTCGCTTCTTCATGCGGGCCTCGTTGCGGATGAGCTGCTGCTTCTCCCGAATCAGCTCTGCCTTGCGCATGACCTCGGCTTCTTCATCATCCTCAATATCTTCGTCAGAGTCGTAGAATCCCTCAGCCTCAAGTTTCTCCTCTTCTTCCTCCAAAGCAGCGAGCTTGGCCTCGATGTCAGGGTCGACAAAGTCGTAGACATTCTTGCCGTCAAAAATCTCAGGAATCTTGTCGTACTTCCACTCAGGGTTGGCGAGGAGATAATCTGCACGCATGTCCACGTTGTAGACACCAGCGCCGCCGTTCTCGGCCTCAACATCTCGGGCAAGTCTTAGGCGCTCGGGGTCGTTCTTGTCGTACTTCTTGCGATCCTTGATGCCTTCAGGGATAAATGTCTCGAGAGTTTGGCCACCCATGGGCTGAGCAACGTGGATACGAGACATGACATCAGCCAGCCTGCCGCCAATGGCACCGGTGGCGCTTGTACCGGCCTTCAGCTTCTGGTTTACTCGCTCGGCAATCAGGCGTTCACAAGCAGCGTTCTTGACCTCCTGAACACCCTCCTGAGTGTTGCAGGAGAGTTGAAGCATCTCGACCTCGCCAGACTTCAGGAGGCTCTGAATTTCGGCTTGGGTTTCAGCATCGAGGTCCTCAGGTCGAGTGACATCGATCTTGTTGATGACGATGAAGACGAGCTTATTGGCGAAGAGGGGCTTGATGCTCTTGAACAACTGGATCTGAGAGGTAACAGTGTAGCCACACTGCTCAGAAAGGTCCATAAAGTACATGATGGCGGATCTCAAGTGAGCAATGGCAGTGATACTAGGGTTTGTTAGTATACAACTGGAAACCGGAAGCTTGGGAAGTTCGCATACCTCTGCATCTCAATGGTGTTCATCTCTTCGAGAGGGTGGTCGAGGATACCAGGGGTATCAATGGCCTGGAATCTCAGGTACTTATAGTCAAAGTGACCAACAAACAGACTTTTGGTGGTGAAAGCGTAAGGCTGGACGTCAACGTCGGCGCGAGTGACGCTGCGCAAGAAACTGGACTTTCCGACATTAGGGTATCCGCAGATGACCAGTGTTCGGGTGTTGGGGTCGATCGAGGGCAGACGACCCAGATGCTGTCGGACCTGGTCGAGGTACAGCAGCGGGTCCTTGAGGCGCTTGATGAGGGTGGCCATGCGACCCAGGGCGGCGCGCTTGAGCTGTTTGCACTGGAACAGCGATTGACCATACTTGAGCAGACGGACATAATCGCGGGAGATGGTCTCGATCAGGTGCTTGGCCGTCGACATCTGGCCGAGGGCGATTCTGAAGTGGTCGGCATCGTAGAGGGTGTTGAGCAAGTCTTTGTGGAAAGGGTGGATATCCTGCAGACGGGGGAAGCTCTCGAGGATAGCGCCAAACTTCTCCGAGAAGGTCTCCTGTGTGAACTTGACTTTTCGCGTGTAGAAAGCTGCCGGGATGGTTAGCGACGGCGAAGGGTTGAATTGAAAGATTGGGCAGATGCGGACCTCGAATACGGCTAATCTTGAAACCAGCGCGGATCTGGGTAGGCAGCTTGCGCTGGGTCCTGCTTAGGACGATGTCCAGGAACTCTTGCTGAGTCGGGACGGGGGGAATGTCCTTCCAGGTCGTCTTCATGATGGGCGATCTGGTGGTTGTGTGTGTTGATGCACGTAGCAAAAGCGAATGGACGGGCAAAATTCGCTTCGGCAGCAAGGCGGTCAATTTTTTTTTGTCGAAAAATTTAGAGGTGGGGGGGAAAATCTGGTGGGTCTCTTATCGATAAAGAAATGCAAAATTGTGGCAGGACGTTACCACCAGAGAAAAGCAAGACACTGGAATACTAGGAGGCAGGCTCTACATACAAAAAAAAGAAAAAAAAAACTGGCGTCTTGTTAGAGTGGCTTGAAGGATTTTTTATTGGGTGAAGGTCTTGGTTCCATCGTTAGGTTTCTTCATCTGCATCTATCCTGGTTGGCATGTCCTCCTGGGAAAGAAAAAGGACTGAAATTATCTACGATGCAAGTCTAGCTTGAAAAGCTAGAGCATGGCTTTTTGCTATTGATATTGATTTAGTAGGCTTCCGCCATGAAATTGCCTTACACCCATTCTCCCAGGTTGGCAGGTTGGAAGAAAAATCTGGGAAGTAGAAAACCCCGCTTGTGGGTCTCATCTTATCGATAAATAAGTCCCTCTATGTCTGCCCGCATGTGGAGGAGGGGACTCAAGAATCATTCATCACGACAAGAAAATTGAGGCAAGAGGTTTGAGAGAAAATAAAAGGTTTGACCGTGCTGACTAGAGACGTATGCGATCTATGCGCATGCAGTCGTGGTGATTTCAAAATGCTGATATATTCCAGAAACAATAGTCGTATACTGCCGCACTCTCTCGCAACTATGACTTCTCAGCTCGCCCCTTACAAGAAGGATTTTCTTCAGGCCGCCATCTCTGGTGGCGTCCTCAAGTTTGGCAGCTTCGAGCTAAAGTCGAAGCGCATCTCGCCCTACTTTTTCAACGCTGGCCTCTTCCACACCACTCGTCTGGCTTCTGCCATCGCTTCGGCCTTTGCCCAGGCCATTGTCGATGCCAAGCAGGCTGGCCTCGAGTTTGACATCATTTTCGGCCCCGCCTACAAGGGCATCCCTCTCGCTGCCACCATTGCCGTCGAGCTCGGTAGGATCGCCCCCGAGACGCTCGATAGTGTTTCCTACTCCTTCGATCGCAAGGAGGCCAAGGACCACGGCGAGGGTGGTAACATTGTCGGTGCTGCCCTCAAGGGAAAGAAGATATTGATTGTTGACGATGTTATTACCGCCGGCACTGCCAAGAGAGAGGCCATTGACAAGATCCGCAAGGAGGGCGGCATCGTTGTTGGCATCGCTGTTGCCCTGGACCGCATGGAGAAGCTCCCTGCTGCTGACGGCGACGACTCCAAGCCCGGTCCCAGCGCTATTGGCGAGCTGCGAAAGGAGTTCGGCTTCCCCATTTTTGCTATCCTGACCCTGGATGATATTATCGAGGGCGCAAAGAGCTTTGCTTCGGCAGAAGATATCAAGCGAACCGAGGAGTACCGTGAGAAATACAAGGCTACGGACTAAAGTAGGCAGTGGTGTAAACTAAAAAAAAAGGATAAATTAAAAAGGTTAGAGAAGGGAAATAAAAAAAACTGGTTTCAATGTTGATATGTTCCAATTCAAGCCAAGTATGGTGGACTAACACCTATCGTACCCATTCAGAGTGACGCTTTCTCCCAAGAACTCATATGATGCGATATAAGCATGATGGCGACAAGAGTATGGAAGCTATTATTCTGATGCAGCCCAATCGAATAAGTTCTGGTCGCCATCGCGGTATCTTTAACTCAACGATAATTTAAAGTGAATTTATGAAATCGACCAAGGTCACAGGCTGGGTTAGGAGTCATTTCTTTGATGGAAGAACATCTGGCATCGATTTCTTTTGGAGGGGCTCCTATTCCTATCTGCCTAGCAGACTCAGCTTGAGCCACCATCCTAGGACAAGACACTAGCGTGTAGTAATAAAAAACGTCGAGGACCCTAAATTGCAAACCCTAATGCTTGACCTGAGTAGGCTCCTCCTTGAGCTTTTGCTTTGGCCCTTTGAGATCAAGAACCTGATAGATAGTGAGATTTAGGATTAAATATGAGAGTTTGCGAGTATTTGACCTACCATGGCATGCCATCCTTGACCAGCAAGGGCAGCTGTACTTAAGCCTAGATCCTTGAAACCGAAGCATTGATAGAATTGGACGGAGTACTACGGTGAGCAATGGTTAATATTTGACTAAGCGTCGATAAAATAATGCAAAATGATTGAGAACATACTGGTTGACATATTAATGCGACCCGATCTGCCATACCAGATTCGTTCATTAGCTGGAGATATGACTTCATAGCTGTTTTACCAATCCCGACCCCCTGGACTTCGGGACACACGGCAAACGAGTGAAGGCATATTGTTCTCCCTGATGATTGATGGCCTTTAGAAGAGCCATTGCAGGTCGTGGCATCCCGCCAATTGTCTGGCAATGCCATATCATCATCCGTGACGACCGGATGCTTCCCAAGGGTGGCGAGAATGTGAGCGAACATGACGTGCTTTGCACGATCAGTGCGCCCGGACTCGACTGGACGACTGTGACTGAGAGTGGCGATCTTCCAGTCCTTGGCGTCGTCTGGTCTGTAGGTGTTGAACAGTGCATAGCAAACGGCTCCGGATTTTCGGATGCGATACTCAATCTGAGAGTGGTTGGTTAGCCGCCTCAGTTATTTGGTACCCGTATTCTGGAATTGCTCAATTGCATGATCCAGAAACGAATTGAGAGGCCAGGGTTACCTTTTCTTTGGTGGCCCGATGTGTTGGTTCCGACAAGGCGGCAGTTTCGAGAGTCAGGCACGTCTCAATGTCGTTCTCTGTGAGAGGAGAGAGCATTGGGGCCCAGTGGAAGGGAATGACCTTTTTCAGCATCCCAGCCTCAGAATTGCGCTTTTGGATTCTGAGTTGAGCAATGTTCCGCTTAGACATGACCATCTCCTCGTCGGCGTCACAAGAGTCATCGATGGCGTCGCCATCTTCATCTTCGTCTCTCACAGGTGAGCCCCCATCGGAGAAAATGATGCCGCGCGCAGCTGTTGCAAACTCGTTTTTGTGTTCCATAATGGATAGCATATGTCTCGGTTGCAGTGATTGTGCGTGGTGTCAGGTGTATCAAGCCTGGGGTTGGGTGTCTAGGATGCCGAGATCCTGCCCTTGCAGGCACGGGGGCACCAGTGCAGCTGGCACGTTCGGGCTCCTGCCAGCGACTGTAAAAGAGACTTTGGTGCTGTCAGAATATCTTTCTTGCTCTCCCGCTGATGCTTTATGACTTGGATTTGGCAGAAGTAGAAACCTCCTGATATACTTTTGCTGACGGGAAGTTAATCGGACGATGTTGTTGACGTGAAAAGCGGCATCATCGCTAGCCGCCCAAACTCGTTCGATGAAAAAGCTATGAAATTGGGGATATTGGCCACTGCAAGATCAGGTGGTTGTATCAGCCAATCACAGACTTGGCTTTTGTCGTTGGGGTCACGGGGATGCTAAACACTGAGCGTTACAATGGAAAAGAGTAAATGGTGCGTTTGAGCCAATATCTACAGAGAAGTTGCTCGCCGTTTTTTGTGCGATTAGCTATGCTTTTTTTTGCTACAACAAAGAAATTTATGGGGTATAAGTGACGGCTTGATGGGATTCTGAGTGCGGCAAGCGTCATCTGATCGGATGTTAATGACGTGATGTGCAAATGAGTGTTGATTCCAACAGCACCATTGTGAATAGGAAGTTCGTGCCAATGGCCCTGGGTCGTAATTTTATTATGTTCATGCACATTTTGCCTTTATAACACGTTGCTCCTCAGGCTCCTCGAGGCCTTCGTGGGTGGTTTAAAGCCACCGCGAAGTCGCTCGCAGGTGGGGTGCCGTTATTAGACGTGTTGTTCTCCATTCCCACCAATCAACCCGAAAAACAGCACCGACAGATTTTTTCCCCTACCTTGGCTTACAATCTTTGGGACATTCCAAGTGCCTGTGATGGCAAACGAGGATACAACACGACGGCATGCTTTACTTTAGTTCTAACTAGGGCTTGGTTTGCCAGCCATACGCGTTTGTAAGCCCTTACCTGGTTTGGGTCATGATTGCGACTAAACTGATCAGAGCAGGTGCCTAGTAGGCAACGGGGCTAGTCAACGGAAACAGTGACACGGACATGAGCTCGTGACAGTGCTCTAGTCGTGTCCGGATATAACGTGGTGGTTCGATGAGCTGTCCAGCCGTCGAGCGTGCAGCTAATAGTCTTCCCGCCACCGAGTCCACCATGACTCAACCAAGTCCTCCCTACCAGGGTTTTTGTCGACAACAAGCCCTAAAAGCACTCGTACCCGACTCACTACGGATGGTTGATATAACGGGCCTCGGCAATTGTGGCCATCGAAAAGCTCGTCGCCAAGTCGCCAAGCAAGGTTACTTACCTGTGCTGCAGAGGAGATCATGCTGCACCTGGCCCCAACTCCCTGTCGCTGGGGACGATCGATAATTGGACCCCATACGGGCCGCGGACCAGGTTGAGCCTAGAGCGGCAGACGCTGTGGCGATCCAAGGGCGAGCTGCGCTGCCATTTCACCAACAGCTGGAACATCTTGACCGGTATTGGACGTTTGCCTGGGCACCGATGCGTATGTGCATGTGTCTTATTTGCAACGCTTGGGCGCCGGCGTCCCGTCTTCGTCCGTTGACTCGCATGCGGTTAAATCAAGACTGTGCTTTTTTGTGGGCGGAGGCTGATGATCCGTCGGTCATGGTGGAATTGCCTGTGCCATGATGCGGTCGTGGCTATACTTGCCATAGTCAGCAGTGAGAATGCCTCCCCTAGGCGTCCATTTGACTCGTCATCGTGGCCAGGTGGGCGGCTCGACGCCCGTTGGTGTCATTGGCCTTTTGCCAAGGGGTTTTCTTTTCTTTTGGGTTGCCGTTATCTCCGCCGCGGGAGACGATGGTCGATGGGTTTCGGTCGACTTCGACGGTGGGTGGAGGGGCAAGGCTTGAATGGCATGACAGCATCATAGTGCAGCCAGGGCTAGCAAAGCAAGCATGCAGAGGGGAAAGCGGACGGACGGACGGCAGCGTGGGATAAGCAATCAAAACAACAAACAAGCAGGCAGCCTAAATGCAAGCAAGCAGGCAAATAGCAGGAAGATGAGACTGGCTCGAAATTATGGAGGGTTTAGAACCAACTGGTTCTCCCATCGGACGAGTGAAACAAAAAAAAAACGTCACCGACCTGGGGTGCGTTAGCAGTCGGCCGAGGCTTTTGGTGGAGGGATGGAACCCCCGTTGGTGACAGTAGTGACTGCGAGATGTACCTGATTAGGTGCAGCTTGCAGGCGCCCCGAGGTCGGTGGCTAGAGTGAACATAGTGCCCCCCCAGGGAGCTTCTGCAGCTGCGCAATGTTGGGCCCGGACTGCTGGGGCACCAATCAAGCGACAGACCACTGAGGTTAGGTGACGTTCCGGGCTTACGCTCCCCTGGAGCCCACTGAGAAGCCGGTGTTTGAGCAGGACGAAGGCCTCTGTCGTCACCGCCGCGCCCACCGAGTCCCACTGCGCAGTACCAAAATTTGCCCCTCCAGCGCTTCGACTCGGTAGGTTACGTCGTGCATTGGGGGGGGGGGGAGGGGGTCGTCAACCTACCCCTCCCTGCCCTGTGCCTGTACCTACCGTAGCTTCTACCAGATCCCAGATGCCACCCACTCACTCAGCACCCTGTAAGCAAGCATCTTCGGACATGATGACATGAATATACCGCCTCCATGTCGACAACCCAGCATTACATGAAGCATCCTGCCCGAAAGGGACACCTGCCGCCCACAAGCAAATAAACCACGAAAATACCCCAAATCTACAAGCCCTGCCCTTGTTCCATCTGTCTCCATCGACTCCCAAGGTTTCCCCAGCCCAAGCTCCATCCTCTCCATTTTGCCTTCTCCCCTAGTCAGTACTAGTACAGGCCACTACCTGCCCTGCTCGGTCAGCCTCCTTCGCTTTGACCTCGACCTCTCTCCAGCTCCAGTTCGCCAACTCCATCTCTCTCGAACAAGCCAGCGACTCCAAGATCCGCGTCACGACTCAGTTCTCCCCCACTTCCTCTCCCTCCCCGAGTCTGTCGTCGTGTTCTTCCTTCCGCCCCCCACCTCCCTCCTGACCACCTTTCTCATCTCCAACCTCATCTCGACTTCCCCTCCTCCGAAGCTTTGCTTCTATCTACCCCCCCCCCACCCCACTCTGTCTGCCTCTTCTCCTTTAGCTTGGACTCTCTCGCACTTCTCCTCGGATAGGCAACCTGGCCGCTGCCTTCTCTCACCTCTAACAGCTTCATTTCACAACACAATCGCTGGGCTTTTGCTCCTCCAGGCCAGACCCCAGCAAAGACTATACAGCCTTCACCACGGCTACGATCGCCATTCCCTTTGTTGATCCCCCAGCTTGATCCCCCAGCCCGCACATCTGCCCACCATGTGAGTACTCCCCGCCTCAGAGCTCTCTCCCAGCCCCGGCCGTGCCTCCAGAGTGCTGACCTGTCTTTGGCCGCCAGGCGCATTACGCTCAACATATTCAATCCCCAAGCTGGGGAGCAGGATAGCCTACTGACCCTCGAGATCTTTCCCGACATGACCATGGCCACCCTCCGTGAGTCCATTCAAGCCGAATCAACTATTCCTCCGACCTCTCAGCACATCTACCACAACGGCCGCCTAATCTCTGACGACTCCAAGACAATGGAGCAGCTCCAGATTACTGACGGAGAGATGTTGGCTTTGCACGTTCGGGATATGCGGGGGAGCACGGGTGTGCCTGATCAGCCGCGTCGGCCTCAGCCCCAGGCACAGCCGCCGGCGCAGGCCCGGAGACGTGGCAACGAGCAAGACCCTGAATTTGCCCGCCTCCAGGTCCTCGGGAACCCCGCATTGAGGGCTCAACTACAGCGACAACATCCTGAATTGGCCGCTGCTGTGGACGATCCTGCCCGCTTCACTCAAATTTTACAAGAGAGCCAAGATCGGGAGCAGAGAGAACGCAGAGAACGACAGATGGAAATAGAGAGACTCAATGACGATCCGTTCAATATCGAGAACCAGAGGAAGATTGAAGAGATGATCCGCCAAGAACGGGTCATGGAGAACTTGCAGAATGCTATGGAGCACAACCCTGAAGGTAAGCTATGCGCGGCATATTTCATAAACCCTGCGTAATGACTAACAACCCCAGTATTCGGAAGAGTCCACATGCTCTACCTCGATGTGGAAGTAAACGGTCACAGGGTCAAGGCGTTGGTCGACTCTGGCGCCCAAGCCACTATTATGTCTCCTGCCTGCGCCGAAGCATGCGGAATTATGCGGCTAGTTGATACTAGATTTGCTGGCGTGGCCCGTGGCGTCGGAACTGCCAATATCATTGGGCGTGTCCACTCTGCGCAGATCAAAATTGGACAGCTTTTCTTGCCTTGCAGCTTCACTGTCATGGAGGGCAAGGCGGTTGACTTGTTGCTGGGCCTGGACATGCTCAAGAGATACCAGGCTACCATTGATCTTGCAAAGGACAAGCTCATCATCCAGGGTGAGGAGGTGCCCTTCCTTGGCGAAGCTGAAATTCCCAAGGAAGAGGAGGGTATGACGGAAGAGCCTACTATTCCTGGTCCCTCGGGCACCGCCATTGGACAACGCTCAGGAGCTGTGGTACCAGCAGAAGACCAGCAACAGGCGACCCCAGCCCCGACACCACAGCCTGTTGCCGCAGCAGCATCGACACCAGCACCAGCCCCGACACCGTCACAACCTCCGACATCACAGCCCAATGTTTCATCCGAAGCCATCGAAAGTCTCATGGCCATGGGTGCGACCCGAGAGCAGGCCATACAAGCTCTGCAGGCTGCTGAGGGCAACGCGGATGTGGCCGCCAGCCTCATCTTTTTCTAAATCTCAGAACCCTTACGAGGCATTACGATTTGCACGACAGGATACCAGAACAAGGATGGAGCATTACAGAGCTTTTGGCGCGAGATGAGTGATAATTAGATACAGACTTCAGACAGCTCGTGGCCCGGGGTGGATAGAGAGACTGGCTTGGTCCGCCAAGACGCGGAGAGATTACATTTGAACTTTTATTTGCTTGCATGAAATGACATAAGAGACACTGTTTCTTTTCCCAGATAGCTCGAAGCAAAGGCATTGTAGTGTATCGCTTGTAGTGGGCATTCGGCGTTGGGAAACAAATACATCGCCGATCTATGAACGGTTTTCCTCTATCGGATTTTGTAGACACACGGCTTCAGGATAGAAGCCTCATTCACCTCGGGCTCTTCATCGACAGGATCAATCCTGCGAATGATGGCCCTCTTCCCCTTGGAAGCCTCCTGGGGTTTTACGCCCTTGCCCTTTGTTGGCGACGCACCCTTGATGAAGTGCATCTTGACGAACATTTTGTTTGAGAGGTCAATGGCTTCCCTGTCGCCCTGAAGGACGAACCCTCGCGACTTGAGCACCTCGACGAAGGCAGAAACGTCCGTCTCACGGCGGCGGTCCTCCATGCCGTCCACCTCGACGGCTAAGTCCTGTTCGTGGCTGGCACCATCGTCTGCGGCGCCCTTCCCCTTCTTGCCTTGGATCTTCTTGCGGTTTCCGACGCTGTGCGTGACGGGGGCGTTCTTGTTCCGCACGGGGCCGAAACGGCTCTTGATCTCGGCTACCCAGAGCTCGCCCTTCCAGTGCAGGATGCGGTAGGCTTCTTCAACAAAGTCGACCCAGTTTGTGCCCATGAGGGCGAGACAGAAAATGGCAACGTTGACGGAGCCCTCCGCCAAAGGGAGGTTGGCAATGTCGGCCTTGGTGACGAGCGGGCTGGGGCTCTGGAGGTCGAAGCTCTTGACAGTGACGTGGAACTTCTTGCCGTCCGACTGCAGGGCCTCAGCAAGACGGGCGTCGCCGCAGCCAAGATCAGCGATAGTGCACTCCTGGCTGGTTCGGGGGAGAGGTGTCTTTGCGAGGGGCAGCGGCGGGGCTCCGGGGCGCTGCTTGCCGGCGTGGCGGACGCGGCCGCGGCCACGGATGTCCTTGAGGAAGCTGTCCACGGGGTTTTCGGGCCAGACCTTGACCTGGCGGCGGAAGCCCTCGTGGTACTCATCGAACATCTCGGGCGAGCCCTGAAAGAGTTGAAAGGCCTCCTCCGAGGGGCGAGTGTAGAGAGTTTCGTTGAGATGGCGGAAGCGTGCCGAGATGAGCTTCTCTCTCATCGAGGCTTGAAGGGGTGTGAGCTTGGGGGCAGCAGGAGGAAGAGGCGGTGGTGCGGACGCTTTGGTGACGGCATCGTCCTTTGTGAGAGATTCAGAAGCGTCACCATCGGCATTGTCTGCGGGTTTGCCCTTTTGCTTCTGCTTTTTACCCTTGTCGTTTTTATCCGTCTTCTGCTTGGGCTGCGTCTCAGACTCCTGGTCGTTGTTCTCGTCCTTGCCCTGGGGCGCTTTCACCTTTTCCTTGGCATCCTTCTTCTGCCGCTTGGCAGACTTGTCCGACTTTTTCTGAGCCGCAGAATCACTTGGCCTTCCCTCAATGACAGACCCCCACAGGTCAGCGACGGTAGAGGCGTTGACATTCTCTGTCGCGGCCGAGGCACCGCCACGCTTGCGCTTCTTTGATTTTGCGCCGGGGGTGCTGTTGGTCGCGGACGGCTTCTCAGCCTTGAGGCTGTCGGCCGATACGGACCATCCTGGTACGGCGAACATGGTTGGATGAGCCGAGTAGCGATGATTTGAGGATTGCTTGGTGCTGGTGTTTGGCTCTGCCAACTTTTTGTCTTCAGAAAATTTACATTCCTAAAATGGCAATTGGAGGCGGACATGGTCTGTGCACGCGACCACGACGCGGCTACAAGCGAGAAGGTGCTGAATACTCACACTACCTACCTGCTAATGGAACTTGTCCTATCTGGCTGCTATTTTTTTTTCTTTTTTTCTTTTTCCCGCTGCATCCTTTGAGGCATTAGATACAGCGGTTCTAATTCCGAAAGCCCACATGGAATATCCCGTTTCAGTTGCAAAATTCCGGTTGACGGGCCGTTTGCAACGTGGCTCGGCTCGCATGAAGCTGCTGGACAAAACACTAGCCCACGGGAATCCCTTCTAATGCATGCTGGTCGACCAAATGGGCAACACTATTTCTGAGACAACGAACAACCACGTGGTTGACGTGGTAGGCTAGGGAATGGGGCACATAACCCAGATCTATCGAATCGAAAATCTGCCGTTATGTAGTGGCTTGATGGGCAAGGCAGCCGGCCTAATTCGTCGCCGTTGTTCCTGGACTTGCCAACGTCTTAGTGCAGCCCTGCCATGTTTTCTCGACGCTAAATCTGTGAACCACCTGGTGCGGCGTGGACCAGAGATGCGGCTTCCCACTACTGTACTTCAACTTAGATAGCTAGTTAGTTTGACGCGGGAACTCGAGGCCTTTCCATTTTCGTCTGCACTCGCTCCCCTGATCACCCAGGGCAGGGCAGGGGGGGGGGGGGGGGGGGGGCGTATACTTGCACCGTTGTTCGCATGTGGCTTCGCCATTTACTACCACGAATCTCTCGTAATACCCACTAAGAAGTTCCCACGGATTTGAGGACGCCAGCAGGTCCGCGGTATGCGGAGGGAAAAAACCAAGGGAAGAGTTTGGGTGAATACCCGCTCAGCAGGTTGAAGGTTGAATCTCTGGTGCTATGTTCGGCTTTTTTTCGCTCTTTTTATTTTATTAGCAAGGGTTTACTTTCATTGTGTGCGTACTGCACGAAAAAGTATTATGAAACTAGGGCTTATTCTGCTATCAGAGAAAATAGAAGAGCGACCAATGCAATTTATGCTGTGCGGGAAGAGGTACCTGGATAACATCAGCGCCTACTTTGGACCCGTTGAGCTTGTCACCTAATCCAATATGACAAGAAGCAGGTATTTGGGCGAAATCAATGTATGGTCTTGAACTTCTCCCTCATCTTGTCGCTTTGTTTGGCCGCCTGTAACTTATAAAATTTCTGACAGGAACAAGGATTGTGTTTCATGTTTCACCGTTGACCAGGTCATTGTGCAGTTTCCCCACTAGTGAAGATGTTGGAATATTATTATAGTTCTCAGAAGAACTCTGAAACATAGGCATCGCAATTTCCCCTTTGTTTTTGCGGTCATTTTCTTGACACGGGATTTGCTGCTTTGAGAAATGCCACATTTGGGATGCTGGTGCCAGATGACACCAGTTGCAGACACGTCTTGATCAAATACGGAGTGCATTCGGACTGTCAGCCATGGTTTCCTTGTATTGTCGTAGAAATCCACGTTTCCTGACCATGTCGAACCACACTCATCTCAAATTAGGTGAGGGAACGCAATTATGATTTTCCAATCTCGAGTCGAATTTTGAACCTCGGCACCAGTAGTCGAACTGTAAGGGGATAGTGAACCCAAGAAAGTTGGTATGTCGTGAAATAAGGCTATATCCTATGCCTGTGAGGTTTCCCTAAATGTGTCTTTGGGCGAAGGCTTGTAATTCAGAACGTAATTAGTAGAACAGCAGTGGCATTGGTCGAGCTTAGGTTTATCTACCCCATCTATTTAACTTACCTAGTTCTTGGTTTTGTTTGTTTAACTTGGGGGCCTGTGTTATGTTTCTATGGCTCGTCGGAGTGGTGACATCGTATGTCTGATAGGATATTGGTTTTTTTATGTAGATTGACCGATAATCTTGCGGCACCGCTTGATGAGTTAAACAAAAAGAAGAGGGTTTTCATGAACGGCCTTTACAAATTACTTCAAAATGGGGCGGGACATGCTCATCATCATATTATGCAACAGCATTAATCTGCTTATAAAAAAAAGGGCCCTCTGGAGCATAAGACGACGCAAAGCAATTGTGACCATGGCTGATTTAGAATAAGAATTCAGCACACTTTAACTTGATGACGATTGCCGCTAACGAGAAATTTTGGGAATTTAGAAAATGATATCAATATCCTGAAGATCACGCCATGTGTATGGGATCTATGGGGATGAACAGTCACTGCCCAACCCTTTGAGTTGGGGGGTAGGTGGAAGCTCATGGAACCACCATGGCTCATTTACTGGGAGGTGGCACCAAATCTTGATGTGCACCCGATATTGCACGAATAATTCTCTCGAAATAACCTCTCATCAGATGTAGGGAAAGTACTTATGCAACTAGCCGCCGGCGACGAAGGTGCACCCCTCTCGGGGCCGTGTCCGCGACACTGGGAGGCGGATGACAGGTTGGTTCGCGAAGTCGTGCGCCCCAGTGCTTCAGAGTGCGGTTTAAAATAACCTGTGGCTGAATTGAAAGACAGCATAGAGGTACACTGTTATTCGTATAGTTGATAGGCTGCAGTATATGCTGAGGACCTGTGCTAGAGACCAGATTTCCAACTGAAATGACTGGCTTACCGATGTATGAAGTCGCCTTAGCCTTAAATAATGACGAGAACCCCGTGGTTCGACATCAAAGGGTTGGATACGCAGTAAAAATTGTCATACCAACCTGCCCCGAGCCGCAGGCCTGTGCTATCAGGGCTGCGGCTACTCGTGAAGCGTTCGAGAGCAAGTAGATTTTGATCAACTGAGGTTGTGGAAGACTCATTACTACAGCCATAATCAGGGCGAAATTTGGGGGGAATCAATCATGATGCCTCCGTGGAAGGGGATGTCTAGAACACAGGGGTTTGCTGGAAGCTAGCTCGAGTTGTCATTTTGGAGATGTTAACCTTTTGAGGGATACAATTGCCTGGTTCTGGTGCACGATCCCGGGGCAATGGCATGGTTGTTCGTTAGCAACCACGCTTTGGGACGGCTTGTCCGAACACGGGGCGCAACTCTAAGCTATCTTTGGATCTCGACCGACAACAAGTGGCGGCCCGACAGGCTACCCCATAAGTGCTTTGGATCAGAAATCTCATGAGCAGCCGCTTGGGTGAGCAGGATACGGTCGCAGAGGGGTTGACTCTCGAGGAGACTTCAATCATAGATGTCGAACAACGGTGTGGCGGTCAAGAAAAAAGACAAAATCAGAGATGGCTCCATGTTTATATTTGGCCCCATCGTCTTGCAGAAATGGCGTTTGCTTCTCAGAGCCTCAGTTACCAGAAGGGCTATATGCCGTGGTGCATTGTCCACACAGTTTATGCCGGGTGGATATATACGCCTCGTACCAGTACGACAGCCAAGATTCTGGGCACAGTGAGATCCTTGTCGGCGTCGGCCTACTCGCCTGCCCGAGGCACCATCTTTTATGGCCGTATCTCTCAACGTGACTTGGTGGACCAGGATGAACCGGGCATAGCGTTCTTTTGGCAGCGCGCTGCCGCGGAGCCTTGGACAATGCCTGCCGTGGCGTCAACTACCAGAGAATGAAGGAGGCAACGATAGACTGGACAGACTTGGCTTTCGTGGCAATGAAACGGTTGCTGGACAGTAAGTTGCAGGCTCACAGCATGGTGGCTGAAATGGGAGAGGGGCCGTGGGGCGTCGTGGTCTCAGTGACGGGATGAGTTAGGGAAATTGTATTTTAATTACCCCTCCACAGGCAGGCGATGAGGTAGAGATCCGACCATGGGAGGGTGGTTCCGCAGATGCACTGAGCCTGGCACTTTTTTCTTCTTCTTTGTATCGTGGTGAAGAGCAGGGATTGCGGCCCAAGGGACGCGGGGGTGCGCGAGACGAGGCATGTGCGACGCTATGTGCAATGTTTGTGTTACACGGCAACCTGGGTGTAAGCTGCATCGACTGCCTCTTTGGAAAGGTAGGCATGTGGTTGAGGTGTGTGATACCGGGGACTGGGATTGAGCGCTGGGCGCTTGGTGGTGGTTGGTGTTGGCCGCGGTTAGACAAGAAGCCCATCCATCCATGTGTTTAAAAGGTATACTGTGTCGTAGACTGTAGCCTCGACCCGACCCGAGCCTGGACCTTCCACGTCTACATCGCTGTCAGACTCGACCTGGTCTGGCCTGGCCTGGCCATGGCTGGCGGTTATCGAGAGTTTCGGCGCACGCGGAAGGGGGCAATTGGCTTGTCAGCCGGGCTGGAGGCTTGGAGACTATCACGGCCGTGTGCTTCACATCGTTGGCGCTCTGGCAGAACCGTGGGACAAAGGGGGACGAGTTGGACGATGTGTATAAGGTTTCTGCTGTTCGACGGTTCTGATGGAGGAAGGTGCGGGCAACTTGTGAAGGGAGGAGGAGCCCCGTCCGAGAAGGGCCCGAGGGACTGCCAGCCAACGGGAACAGGGCTTTGGGGCCGGGGGGGGGGGCCGCCGGGGTTTGCTTGTCTGGGTTGCCAGCAAATACATATGCCTCCATCAGTAGGTACACACTTACAGCACAGTACATGCGCTGCACCGCCGCGAACAACAGGCCCAATGCCCGGGGTTCGGTGTCGCTGACAGGGGACAACTGGGAACAACTAGCCTCAAGCCCCTCAAAGGTGGTCGGAATGGCGGTTGTCGTGGCCGTGTGGCGCACTGCGAGAAGGCGCAAAACACCCTGATTGTTGACGGATGACCCTCGTCTTGGCAAGGATAACGCGGCGCGAGTGATCACCAAGATTTGGAGCGAGAGGGATGTTAGAGTTGACGCGGATTCACTGGCGGACCAAGCCATCCGGGGTCTCCCGCCACACCTCGCTTGCCGCAATGATTTACGTCCACGGTTCTCAAGCAAAGAGTAAACTTGGTGGTAGGGCTGTAACTTAAAAAAAAAAAAAGAGTGATGTCTGGATTAGGGAGGCCGCACATTTCAATGGGCATCAGATTAGACAGAAAGATAGAGACTATCCCCTCTTCACGCACGTACAATGCAATAGCTGCTCATATGCTCTGTGAGTGAACCTGTGAGACGCGACATGGCCCAGCCATGTACGGGCATGGAGGCTTCCCAGCCTATTCGCGGATGGGTCTTTTGTGCTTGTGAGAGAGTGAGAGAGGACTGTGCAACTCTGTGTGGATATGCTGCAAGAACGGTGACACGGCACGGCATGCCATCCCATATGCAATATGCAATCTGGACCCATCCCTCTCGTTGATACGCATGCAGGTTCGTAACTTGCCAGACCAGACACTGGGGCCGTTTTTGGCCCGCCGTCTCCTCATAGCGTGGGAGCCCACTCTTTCTTGATGTAGGACTTGCCTCTTGGACATGCGAAGGCGTTTGGCTAAGCCCGTCGCCTCCTGTAGGGCACCAACTTCCATGGCATGCCATTTTTTTTTTCCTTTCCCTCACCCAGTCGGGATCATCGGCTGGTCCTGGATCCCCCCTTTTCCCTACTTTCTCAACGGGCCATTAGTGTGCGTTAGTGGTTTCCATTGTTCGCTGACAGCACCAGGCTACATTGTCATTTTGCCGAGCATGTCGCCATGTGTCTTGTCCGGCATGAAGAATGGCGGGAACTAGGAGAAACATGGTTGACGGTATAGATCATTGTGCACCAGCCTTGTCCAATAATGGCTGTGTTTCCCACGCGGCATGCCATGGCATGTTTGGGGCTGGGGGCAGAGATGCGGTTCGTTCATCGACGAGGAGGTCTCTTCCATGCCCGTTTTCTTGTCACTCCCCACTTCCACCTCACGCTTGGACTGGACGGTGGCCCTCCCCTTGTCCCTGTTCCTGGCTCCTGGCTTTCGCTCCGAGCTTGCACACAACACCCGATGGAGAGCAACGCATGGTGAGGCGCGAAAAAAAAAAAAGCAAGGGCATCTGCCAGTCAGAATCGTCCCCTCCTCGGTCGGCTTGCCCCAGAGCTTGTCCATGATGGACACCCCACTATGGACCTTGTCTGTCTGGAGGTTTCGGTGACACCCACCTCTTCCCGCCTTGTCTGTTTCTATCTGTGGCGAAGATTGAGCCCGCTGTGTTGCATCCAAATCCCTGGGCTTGATCGGATCGTGCGGCGTATGTCATTCCTTTGCTTTTGTGTGCCATGCATCTCTGCTGGGTTTGGGGCCTCCTTCCTTCCCGGTCCCCGATCTCCTTTCCTGATCCTCTTGGGTTCCGTCTCTTTCTCTTTTCGCCCTTCTCCCCCTCCCATCCATAAACACCATCCATCGCCAAGTCGTGTCACTGCACAGCGTAGCTATTTGCTCTGCACCGCTCTTTTTGACTTTTCCCCTTGTCTCTTCCTCTTATCCTTGCCGCCGTTTTCCTTTCCCCTTGTCCTCCATCTCCAAGACCAACTCCACTTCTTCTCCACTCACATCCCGACCCTCGTCCTAGCTTAGCCCGACTACACACTAATTACTGTCGACACACAGAGCCGAGCAAGCAAGGTGCCGATGTCAAGTCTTGGCTGCTGCCCATGCCGCGACGTTCTGTCACGGCCCCCCACAGTGTAAAAGCATCGAAATATCTCCACCTCCCGCGGTCCAAAGCTCAATAATCGGCTCTTTACCCACCTCACCTTTTAACTAACCGTCTGCGGACTTCTTGGTCTGGCGTGTGCCCACTTCCAATCTTGATCTACCTCTCGCCTGCCAACCTTCGCATTCATTGTTTACTTCACCTCATGGCGTGTTAGCCTGATACGTCGGACTCCAACCGCCATCCTTCACCTGCTTTGGTCTTCTTTTTTCCCCTACCGAACCAGATAACTTTTTTTTTTTCCCTTTTCGCCATTCGTTAACCCTCCTCACATCTTTGCCCCTTGCGCACGCCTAGCTGCACGGCAGTTGCTAGATCAAAATTGCCCTCTCAGACAAGCGACCCGCTCCCCGTTGAGAGACAGAGACGAACCGGGGACGGGCACAAGAGACAAACACCACACGTACATACGCAGTCAACCTCCTGGCCTCCCTCTACCCCTGCTGCTATCCTTCCGTTGGCGCACGCCGGCCCCCGAACTGAACTGGTAAACCGCCGGCTCGTCCAGTTACACCATCATGTTTCAGTCCCTCCACGAAGCTTTCTTATAGACAACACCCATCTTGGCCATCGCTGTCGTGTAAATTTTCGATTCTCCCCTATCGTCTCGGGCCTGGACCCTTCCGCCCCATCCCCTCCACTTTGTCTCTTTCCAACTCTCCTTCCCATCTCGGCCACCGTCTCGTCCCGCTCTTTCCACCGTCCCGTGACCCCGTTGCTTTCACCTCTTCTGTTTCTCTCGACTACCTAAACAGATACACCTTTCCTGTTTGCCCGCACACTCACGGCCCCATCCGCGGGACCAGCAGCTCTTCCAGGAGTGCGCGACAATTTATTTCTATTCGCCGCTGTTGGAAGCATGTGAATCCCGCCAATTGAGGCTCCCTGTGGATTAGAACTGGACGGCCCTCCTGAATCATCCTAAAACCGCCCCCATGGATTGCGGCTCTGGTGCTGACGCTGCCGCTTCGGCGGCCCAACAACCCCCACCCGCAACGTCGCAGCAAGACGAAGATGGCAAAGACGATCCCAACCGCAAAAAGACCAACGTCAGAAAAAGAACAAAAACTGGGTGTATGAGTAAGTTAACACGATTTTTTATTCAATTTCCGATGCGCTTGTAGTATAAATTCTGATCAATTCCGCGTGAAGCCTGTCGCAAGAGGCGCATTAAATGCGATGAAGGAAGGCCGACATGCAACAACTGTATCAAATCCAAACGCCAATGCGAGGGCTACAACAATCGCCTCATCTTCAAAGAATCTATGGGTGTTCTTCAGGGAGGCTCATATGGACCTGCGATGTACTCTCATGGATCAGTGCATATGGTTGGCCAAATGCAAGGGAAATCATCTCAAGGGCCCCTGCCTGTGATTGCCCCAAAACCCCCTTCGTTCGATTATTCGGCGCAAAGACATCCATCCTATAGCCATAACGTCCCGGAGCAGCATATTCCGGGACAATATGATTATCATACGGCCCAGCCAGCCCAGCCTTTACATCCACCTACAGCGGGATATGTCCACATTCAACATGATCCTCGCCCACATCACTTTGGTCCGCCTCCCTCTGAACAAAGCGGCAGTGCTTATTCTTCGAGACGCGTGACCATAGTCGACGATCTGAACGAGGGTCGAGATGGTGGCGCAAATGAGGTCCAGGATGAGTTTTTGGCCTACGATCCCCCAGATGATGATGCATCCATGGCAGAATCGGACGACGAAACTCGGGATCCCCGAGAGCTTCTCGGCCCCGTGGTAAAACAGTTCACTGGGGCCTGGGACATGAATGGGACAAAGGTCCGAGCATTTTCAACATTTGCGAAATGCAATGTGCTGTCGGAATATACAGCTTCGGCCCAGATATCGGAGCTCAAGGACCCGAGAATGTTGGCCATATTCATGCATTTTATCCAAGTTACAGGCCCGAGCATGTCACTATATGAACGCCATCCATTCGATCACGGAAATGAAGGGGCGTTTGACGAAACCCCTAAGGGACAGAACAATCTTTGGAGCTGTAAGTCTCGCATTGTTCATGTCGAAAAGCTGAAGCTAACGGGCCCAAGATACGTTTCCTATCATTGCCTTTAACCACCCCGCCCTTCTACACTCTATACTCGCTCTGGCTAGCTTGCAAATAGCCAAATTACAAAAGATACCAGCGACTGCGGCTATGAAACACTACCACCTGGCGATCCGCAGAATTGCGAGAAACGTGAGGAGGCCTATGAGGCGAACACAGCCTCCCACCCTGGCTGCTACCTTGCTCCTAGCTTATTTCGAAGTTTGGTCGTCTGATCATACCAAATGGTGCAATCACCTTTTCGGCGCGAGAATATTGCTTCGCGAGATGCCTTTGAGCACAATGTCACGCAGATGCTTGCCTGTCAAGCGTATTGCACAAAGAAAGAAGGATGCCGAGGATCAGAGCCAGATGGATTCTTTCTTTCCCGGATTTCGGGTGCCTCCGCAGAGCCAACTACTTGATCTAGACTACGAAATCCTCCAGAAGATATCGGGCCAAAACATCACTGCAGAATACTACGGTCTAGGCGAAAACCAACCACTCGAGCCGGAGGCTGGCACAATCACGGACCGGGATATTGAGCAATACGAGAACGTGCGGGATTTATACTGGTGGTATTGTAAGATGGATGTGTACCAGAGTATGCTGGGTGGTACCAAGCTATTGTAAGTTTCGCTCGTGTTTTTTTTTTGGTTCAGTTACCGATATTAACCCATTTTAGCATGGAATACGACTGCTGGACTCAGTGTCCACCTCGCTCACCTATTTCCAAATTGGACGCCATGTAAGGAAACATCTGCCTTCGTGCCAAGTTTGAGGCTGACTGTTCAACCAGATATGGGACATATGATCATCTTATGTTGCTGCTTGGGCGATTAGCAAATTTCGCCTCCAACGATGTGGCAAGAAAACGAAAGGCAGCCCGCAGCAAAGGGCCTCCTCCAGGAGCCCCCCAAGGGGCACCTTCCCCTCCAATGTTCCCTGGTATTGTGCCTACAACCGGGAATTACCAAGTTCCAATGGGTTTTACACCTCCACGTGAAGCATCCCCGGAAAGCGAGACCAGCGACGATTACGACCCCGATGAGAGTTTCCAGAGGGCTCTCCGGGAGTGGGAGGCTATCAAAGAAGCATTTGAGATGTTTGAGAAAAGCTTAGGCCCAGAATTCCAGCCCTTGCGACCTGAGTATTCGGACCGAAGAGACTCGCCCTTCGGCATGACATTGCAGTACCGTACATTTTCGGTTGCAGGGATCTGGATGAATTATTTCATGGGCATGATCCATCTTTTCAGGACGCACCCTTCCATGGCCCCAGCAGCGATGCAAGCGGCTGGAATGGCAGCGCAACAGACAGGGCAATACTCCAACAAACTAGGCCGCGTAGCTGCAGGCCTATCAGATGATTGCAGCCAAATGACAGAGATTAGTACTCTTGTCAGCGCAGCTTTCATCGAAAGTTGTTTTTGTATTTTTGTGGCAGCTATCGAGGTATGTTTCTCCCCCTTCGTCTCACCATTATCATTGATGCCAACACCACATAGTATCGAGATAATGCCCAGCGCCAATGGGTTGTACGTCGAATGCGTGATATCTCCCGACTGACGGGTTGGCAATCGGCGAGACAAATCGCCGATGGGTGCGAATCGGCATGGATCAAGGCCGCCCAGCTCAAACGTGGCCCGCCATATACTCGGACTGAAGAAGTCGGCGTGCCAATATCTGTCTGGCAAAACCCACGTCGCATTGATCGCATGATCCGAGAGATGGAACAAGGGCCAGGAGATGAACGGCGATTGGTCTTGGCCAAGTCCGAACGTGCTTACTACGCATTGGGCTTGATCGGTGTGGAACACGATCTTGAGGTCTTAGAACTCAAGGATGAGGGATAGATATGGCGGTGTCAAAAACAAAACGGGGGTGGGTGGTATTTTTTATGGCGGGCGATAGTTATTCTTTTCTCCTTTTTTTCTTCCTTTTTTACGTGAAATGAGTCCACGGTTTCGAATTGTACATGTTCGAGGAGAGCAGGGGATCAGCCCAACGAACCAGCTGCAAAGCTGAAATATATCAAACGACCTGTTCAGCGGGAAAATGGGACCTTTGGATGTCTGGCCAGCGTCACTTGGTGCCGTTGACATTAATGATACATAATTGCGACCCTTGTTGGAGGCTCAACGCCATGTCCGCCTTCTCCCTTGTATGCAGTCGGGGGGCCCTTTCGCAGAAATGGATATACGTTTTTCTATTTGGTTCATGCATAGTTCTCGTTCCCATCTCTCACTTCTCAGTTGGCTGGCAGTCGCTCCACAACTGTGGCCATCTCCTCATCTGTGTATATCCTGAATCCCTTCTCACGAGTCACGCTCGCGAGCTGCACGTTTTTGGCATCTAGCTTCTCCTCCATCACCTGCTTCAATGTCTTGAGGACAAGAGTCTCCGCGTCCGTGAGCGTCAAGGACTATAGTGATATGTTAGTATGCCAAAGAGGATCGGGGGCGCTGGCGTGTGCAGGTTCTGACCTTGTGGTATTCGTTCTGGAGCTCGGCCTGGGCACCCTCAGAACCAGAGCCAATGGCCTTGGCGTCGTATCGGTAAAAAGTGCCACTGGGCTCGGCATGGAAGAGCTGAGGACCGTCTTCGTCGAAGCCAGCAATGAGCAAAGCCACACCAAAGGGACGACTCATGATGGTCTCCTCGCCGTCAGCACCTTCACCGAATCGCAAGGCAAGATCACAGATGGCCTGGGTGCAGCTCTCGACACGGAGAGGCTCGTTGTAGTTGAATGCGTGGCTCTGGCACTCGACACGGGCGTGCTCGACCATGGAGCGGGCGTCGGCCTGGAGGCCGGACATGGCGCAGCCAATGTGGCGGTCGATTTCGACAATCTTCTCGACCGAGGACGTCTCGAGGAGGGTAGAGGTGACTCGCTTCTCGACACCTAGGATCACACCCTCGGAGGTGGCAACGCCGATGGCCGTGGAGCCAAGCTTGATGGCCTCGAGGGAGTATTCGACCTGGAAGAGACGGCCTTCGGGGGAGAAGGTGTTGATACCCCGGTCTAAGCATGGAAAGCAGTAAAGGTTAGCCAAATTTAGGAAAGCCCACAGTAGCAATATTCCGAATAGGAGTCATCGGAGGGTAGTCATGGCGGGGAGAGTTGGGTAGGAGGGGGAAACATGCCGTATTCCGATCTTGCCATAAACATGTTGGCGGTGTTGTGGGGGAGTAGCTAGAGAAGAGGGGTACGAGGTGGGAGAGGGCGTCGATTAGGGGGGCTCTGAAGCAATCTTCAGGAATAGCGGATTGAACGGTGCCGGGTGGTTGTGCCAAGTCAAGTTGGAGATGGGAAGCAGGAAGGCTGAAAGACGATGATGAACCAGCTCTGGTGGAGTGGACGTGGAGTTGGAGTCTGGAGTTGCTAGGCAAACAGCCCGCCTACGTAGCCGCAGCCGCGCTGGGTAAAGCTAGAGAGCTCCCAGGTACCTGCCAGGGCACCCAGGGCCCTGCACAATTCGAGGTACTGCAAAACGCCACAACTTGGTGGGTTGGCTCCCCTTGTACCAAGGTACCATTAGTGGGCGCGAGCTCCCTCATTGGCCCATGCCACACCAAGAGCCGATTTCACCGCCACAGTTGTTTGTGAAGCTAGTAAACCAAGTTATACCCGTTTCGGACCTGTCCTCAATGCCGTTTAGTGTGTCGAGGTTGTGACGTTGTGTGGGATGGTCAATCATGCCCCATTGTCGTGAAAACTAGCAGAGCAGCGTCTGAGTGACAGGCATTAATTGGGCATGCATTTTCGCAAAGGATCCGAAGCTGTACAGTACTCTGTCTAATTTTTTTTTCTCTCCTCCAATCTCAGACCATCGTGATCCAGCAAGAGTGAGCGCATTGAAGATCAAAGCACAAAGCAGCGACTAAGCCAACACACAAGCACACATCCTCGACGCGACACGTCCACCCTGGGCAACGCAACCCCACGTCCACAGTCTCACTTCGTCGCGCGATTGGGCACACCCCGAATCAAGTGCAGCTTCAGCTAGCCACCCGCAACGTCGTTGTACACCATTTCCCGCCCGTTCTGGTTGGGAACTCGAGCGCGCGGCTCCTTTGATTGCCAATGTAGCCCGTCACCATGTCGTCCGGCGCACCACGATCATCATCACGAGCCAACGGCCAGGCCGACGACCGGCCCCGCGTCTCGACCACACATGCCACCAGCAGCTTCAAGAGCGAGCGCTCCGACTCAAGCAAGGGGCCCTCGCCTCGCCCCGGTGCTTATCCAGGCATGCATCACAAGCGTACCGCCTCCGGGAACCCCCGCTCCTCCAGCAGGAATGTCGAAGAGCGTCGCTACGAGGAGAGGAGGGTCACGGAGCGCACCTTTGAAGCCCATCTGGAGCGAATAATCCCACGACATACCAGTCCCGATCGAGGCCATCGTCGCGCCGGTCCTTCTGATGGCAAGGTAGATGCGCCCAGGCACAAAACGCCTGAGTTGAAGATCAAGGAACCAAAGGCAGAGCCTCCGCAAGGTATGCAAAGGATCAAGCGAAACCGTCGAGGAACATGGCTAACTCCAGGACAGCACCATGGAACCCCGAAGCCACTTTACTGCCACATACAACAGCCCCCCTGGCATCACGCATATCAATCCCACCCCTCGCCTCAACCGTACCACAAGCCCCGCAACCGAAACCCCTGGCCGAGTTGAGCCTAGAGCTGCAGGAAGCTGCTATTGTTGAAGACCTGCTCTTTGTCTTTATGGGATACGAGGGCCAGTATATTCGATTCGCAAAGGGCTACAATCCTAATGAAGAGAGAGATCGTTTGACAGGGCCTAGTTTTAGGATATTGCCGGGACTCGACCCCAGTCTCCAAGACCTCACACAGTCGATGCTGAAGATGGCAACCTACTATTCCGCCCTGGAAACTTTCGTTGACGTCCAGAGTCGCGAGGAGTTTGGTGCAGTCAACCATGCTCTTTGCGCATCAATAAGAAAATTCCTCCATGACTATCTGATCATGATTGCGCAACTCGAAACACAGTTCCTAACTAGCGACACCTTCACAGTCCACGTGCTCAACATCCATACCATGTCCACGAGCCATCTCATGCTTCAGCTGTATTCGCTTGCGCTCGAGCTCCTCAAAAAGAATGCCTTGTTGGACGACGAGAGCGAAGATGAGGAAGACGATGCCGACGACTACGACAATATCCTCAAAACACTCCAAGATGGAGGTGAATTGATGCCTGGCAACATGACGGGCAAGAAGATTTGCAAGGGCGGAATTGTTCTAGGGCTCATCACAAACCGGCTTGAATCAATGGCAGGTGACCCAGCGGCGCGTGCGCTTCTCACTTCATTGCTTCGAGATGCCAGCAAGCCCTACATGGTAATGCTTAACGAGTGGCTTCACCACGGTGGTATCCATGATCCTCACGCAGAGTTCCTCATCAAGGAGCAGAAAAGTATTCGGCGCGAACGACTAGAGCAGGACTACACTGATGAATACTGGGAAAGGAGATACACCATCCGAGATTCAGACGTGCCACCTCAGCTGCAAGGTGTCAAGGACAAGGTCTTGCTTGCTGGTAAATACCTGAATGTCGTCCGTGAATGCGGTGGCGTTGATGTCAGCAAGGTCGTCAAAGACGTGCCAACCTCGTTTGACGATAACCGCTTCCTTGAGAACGTCAACAGCGCCTATGCCCATGCCAACGAGTCCTTGATGCAGCTGCTTCTGACCACTCACGCCTTACCCGCACGATTGAGATCCCTCAAGCATTACTTTTTCCTCGACCCCTCCGACTACTTTTCCTACTTCCTCGAGCTGGGTGCGTCTGAACTACGCAAACCCGTCAAAGCCGTTAACACCGGCAAGCTGCAATCGCTACTGGACCTGGTTCTGCGACAACCCGGAAGCATTGTCTCATTGGACCCCTTCAAGGACGATGTCAAGGTCGAAAAGAACGAAACACCCTTGATCCGATCTTTGCAGCGCGTCGTCAACATCACGGGTCTCGACCAGGGCGAGGCTCTTCAACCTCTTTCTAACCAGCCCATTGAGAATGACAAGAACGCCATTGGGTTCACATCGTTACAGCTCGACTACTCGGTACCCTTCCCTGTCTCTCTCGTCATCAGCCGCAAGACGGTTTGGCGATACCAGGCCCTCTTCCGCTACCTCCTTTCCCTCCGCTATCTCGAGTCCCAGCTCTCGACCACCTGGCAGACGCAAATTCGCGGTGTCAGTTGGGCCCATCGGGGACCCAACCGCGCCCTCGAAATCTGGAAACGACGTGTCTGGACTTTGCGTGCTCGTATGCTAGTCTTTGTCCAGCAGCTGTTGTACTTCTGCACAGCTGAGGTTATCGAGCCCAATTGGACAAAGTTCATGTCGCGACTGGATGCAAAGGATGAAACAGCCGCAGTAGATCCGCTGAGCATGGGCGGTGTCAACAGAACCGTCGATGAGCTGATGCAGGACCATGTCGATTTCTTGGACACATGTCTCAAAGAGTGCATGCTCACCAACAGCAAGCTCCTGAGGGTATGTACTCTCAACTTCATCAGCCGTGTGTGCTCGCAACTAACCCGCCCTGCCTCTAGATTCACTCCAAGCTCATGCAGACATGCACCATCTTTGCCGCCTACACAAACTGGCTGACCCGCGAGCTCGAGAAGTCGGACCCCGATCTCTCCGGCTCCAACAAGCCCACCACCATGACCGATGACCAGTGGAAACGCTTCCAGGCCACAAAGGCCGCGCAGCGTGGCTCTACCTCTGCTCACGACACCTCGACCGCATCGGCGGCCCCGGGCTCCGACGCCGAGGCTCGCATCGACAACCTGTTTGAGATCATTCGCAAGTGGGAGAGCAACTTCAGCCGCCACCTCCAGATCCTGCTCGATGCTCTCAACCACTACGCTGCCACCGAGACCGTGGTCCTTCTCAGCCTGTGCGCCCGGCTGAGCACCGCCAACCAGGGCACCGAGTTTGCCGGGTTGCGGACCGAGGAGGAGTCTGTCTAGGCAAAATAGGATCCGGTTTTTCATCAAGTCCATAGCACTGTATCAAACGTTTTGAAGATTAAATTGGTTGAAAAGGAATATCATCAAAAGAAGGATGGCGTTGAGGTGAATTAGATAGACATTGGGACCACTGCGAGGAATAGATACCACTGCATTGATGTCTTCGAACCAGATCAGCAGCCCCGTTATTCGTTGTATCTGGCTATACGTGTCAAGTTGATCTCCGCAAGCCTTGCTAGAAAGAAGAAGAAAAATAATACTTAAACTGTATCTATCTGTGCCCTTCAGCCGTGGTATTGGATATCTTATCGCTGATGCCATGCAGTACGAATGCCCCAAAAAGATGTCTGCCTCCCATCGCCAGGAAACCTCTCGTGAGAGCCAGGTGTAAATATCCTCGCCATATGCAGCACAAACCAGAATCCGTAATACAATGTGCCGCGAGAATGCTTGCGGAACTCCCCGAAACCGGCTCTGCCCCAGAGCGGAGAAGTGTAAATGGTTGATAGAAGAAAAAGGAGAATAAAGAATAGAAACAAACCCAAATAAAAAGAAAAGTGAGTAGCAGTCATCATTCCCGGAACGCCCCTCTCCATGCTAAGAAAACCACCGCCCCAATTATTCCACCGCGCCGGGTATCTTCATTCATTTGAATAGACTGCGCAGATCCATTAGCTTTTGCCGAGCTGCCTCTGCCTTGTCCAAGGCCTTGTTGTCCATGCTCAGGCTTGCCAGCTTCTTCTTCTTCTCCTGAAGCTCCAGCATTTTTTCTTCAAAGCTATCTCGCATAATGTACCGTACCGTACGCACCGGCCTGTTCTGGCCCAGACGATGAACACGATCAATGGCTTGCGCTTCGGCTGCCGGGTTGTACTGCGGTTCCATCACATAGACACTGTTTCCTGCTGTCAGGTTGAGACCCAGTCCGCCGGCCATGATCGAAACAAGAATAACGTGGACACTGTTGTCCTCCCTGAATCTGTCCATGGCTGCTGTGCGTGCCGTGCGACTCATGCTGCCATCCAGTCTTGTAAATGTGATTCCCGCGACGTTGAGGGCGAGTTCAATGAGATCCAAATGCGAGGTCCACCCAGAGAAAACGACGGACTTGTACGGAGGCTCGAAAGGGTTTGCGTCACTGGCTGCCTTTGATTTCAAAAGGTCTTCAATCAGAGCTCGTGTCTTGGTGTGAGGTCCATCGTACTTGTCTAGCTTCTTCGCTGAATTCTTCGACTTGGACTTAGCAGGGCCATCATGTTCAGCGTCAACTTCTCGTCTGTGGAGCTTCACGAACGCGTGCCTAACATAAGCGTTGCAGACCGGGCAGACACCAGATGATTCGCCCGGGTTCAGCACCTGCCTCACGCGTTCCCTATAATGCCCGATGCAAGATCGGCATATGACATGGAAGCAGGGCGTCATATAACCAAGAATATCATCTTGCCCTTCCACCTCAATATTGGAGCTTTCCATTGAGCTCAACTTTCTGTCGCACTCGATACAGGCGTCATTATTTGTTTCTTGCATCAGTGTAAACATTTCATGCGCCTTCTGGTCTGAAAGCGATGGCTTATCCTCATCATCGTCGTCGTCAATGTCAATTGCCATTTCGGCAGACATTCCTTGAAGCACCTCAAGATCGGCTTCATTCAAGAGGTCTTTTCCATGAGCGCACAGCAGCCTGAGTCGCAAAATGGCTTTCAGAATGTGGATATAGGTGTTGCCACCAAGAGCCTTGTCGTTGTTGGTACCTGCGAGAACCTTAACGCGGTCCTGTGCATTCTTGGCAAAAAGATCATAGATGCTTCGTTCTTCCGGACTGAAGTCGAGCCTCACGACCAAGTCCTCTCGCGGAGGCAAGTTGATCTTGTCTTTGAGGCGGCGCAATGTAATTGTATCTACAAGAACGCGTAGTTTTGGTACAATTTCAGGATCGCAGGCTTTAAATGGCTCCACGATGTACCTGAGAAATTTTCCTCGGTCATGAAAGGGGTGAAGACGAAGAAATGCCAAGAGTGCTGCCAAATCATCCAATCGGTTCTGAACAGGTGTACCAGTCACGGCCCAGCGCCGATCAGCTTGCAAGCGGCATATGGCCTTGAATTGCAGAGTTGAGTGTTCGCGAATCATATGCGCCTCATCCAATACAATTCTAAACCATCCAAGCTGTTCCAGGGGGTACTGCCCATCCTTGCCCTTCCGACGGGAGCTGAGTTCATTGGAAACAGAGCCGTACGTTGTGATAACTAGGTCAAACGTGGCAAGCTTTGCAGGGTCTTTGATGCGGTTCGACCCATGGTAGATGTGGCAATTAAATGCTCCTGGGCGAACGTGCTGCTTGATTTGTTCTTCCCAGTTAGTGACCGTACTGAGAGGACAGACGAGGAGTGTAGCTTTTGTGTTTCGGAGCAAAGGGGTGAGGTCAAGACTTGGTTGATGAACCAGGCCATCTTGCCTCGATGGCTTCATTTCCGGGGCCTCGGGTTGCACCGGCGCTAGCTGCTCCCATTGGAGTGCAGCATCAACGGAGCTAGCAATGAGAGAAAGGATGCTGAGCGTCTTTCCAAGACCCATCATATCAGCGAGTATACCGCCGCGAGTCTCCGGTGGGGGTTTCGCCTGGTTTTGGCCGGTGATGACGTTAAAATAAAGCTTCTGGCCGGTCGGACTTATTCTGGTTTGCCATATCGATGACATATTCTTTTCCTGAGTCTGAATTTCCCGTAGCTTCTCTCTTGCCGTCATAAAGTACAAGCCTTGTTTCTGATGCCTAAGCAGAGCGGTAGTGATACTTAGATCGGGCTCCAACTCTGGCAAATCCTCGTTTCGAGTAAGAGAGTCGAAGACGCCCATAACTTCCGACCGAATCTCTTCAACGGTGCGAGTTGTCATAATAGGAGTACCCACCGATTGCCCGTCCGTAGAGTATGACCTTGGTGGAGGAGGGCGATACTCGGAAACATGTGGATTCTGGACGCGAATACCCTTTTGCACAAGGTAGGGAGCTATCAACTTCTGCCCATACTTGCTCAAGTGAGTTCCCACATTTCGGCCATATTTGATAGGACCATACATGACAATGTCAAGTGCATAGGATCGTGAGGTTGGTTGACCAGGCTCTTCCCCAGCTCGCTTAGGCTGAGGTGGAATCCGACACTCCGTCCTCAGGCGAATGTTAGAGTCCAGTAAGGGGGCAACAGCCCGCGCATTCGCAGATTCAACATTGCCGATAGTCTGTCGGGTGTGGTCGTAGGCCTGGATTTTGAAGGAGGTGTCGCCTACCTGCCTCTTCAATACAACCTTGATTCCAGGCTGGTAGGTAGGTCCCCAGAGACTCTGCGTCCCTGGTTTAGGGGAAGGAACTCGTGTGCAACTCAAATTTGCCTTGATCATCCCATAGCACACCTCCTCCTCGCGGGGGTCTTGCAGAATGACATCGTCTTCATCGTTGCCTTTTAGGAGTTAGCGAAGGCCCATCGGCAAGCAAATAGGAACAAACATACCGCTCGTCAGGTCAACGGTCATGGCCTGGGATGCGGTTGATCCGTCCGCCTCTTTCCTCCTGTCTCTGACGTATTCTCCCAATACACCACCCCCACTACGTGGGGTAACATTGCCGCCATCCTGCGAGACCTCCCAGTCCACAGTCTTGCGTCGTTTGGGTTGAGGAACATTGGACCGATGCTGAACATTATTCATGCGCTCAATCCATCCGCCGACGCCGTTAGCACCATTGGTATGCACGCTGCCAGGAGTCGACGCTCGGCTGGATGGTCCAGCAGAAGGAGTGTCGTTTGGGGTCGAGAATTGAAACACTACCGAATCATTCGTGGTGCTTGCGGAGAGCGGGGGCCGTGGGGATATCTGAGGGGAAGAAAACTGTCGGAAGTTGGGGTTTGCTGAGTCGGGAGTCGCGGTGGTTCGACGATTTGGTTGCAGCAGCGCAGCCGGGTTCCAGGACGGAACGGCGTTTGCAGTATGAGGTGTGTGTCCTTGGGGAGAGTGTCAGTGCAAGACACATAAATAAGGAATTTCTTAACAGATGAAAAGAACGCTCTCTGCTATTCTTGATATCAAGACTCGGCGTTGCTCGGAAGTGAGAGGGAGAGTTGGGGGAAAGGTACCATTTGCAGCCATTTCTCAAAGGAGGCCAGCGATGGCCAAGGGTAGCGTGCAGAGAGCAAGTCAAACGATGCGCCTTGCAGCTCAAGAAAGATCCGTCTCATTCACATTACAAAATCGGCGGGGTTTGTCGGGGGTTTGGAACCGGGCCAAGGAGGCGCAAGAAGGAGCTATTTTGCAAAAGCGAACGTGACAAGGTGAGCGGGCGCGGCGAAGTTGAAGGCTGCAGACCGCGATAAGCGACTCGTTATCGGATATGTGGAAAGAGTGGCGGAGGGACCCAGAGGGGACCCAGAGAGATGCAGCCGAACTCGAGGGCGGAAATGCTACTCTTTGGGTATTCACAGGCCTTTTCAGTTGTGTTTGCAGTCTCAAGACGGTCAGGATTTGCCGTTGATGTGAGATGAATACAAGCTGAAGAATGTGAGCAAGCACATCCAACGGCGCCGAGAAGCAAATGGAACAGGCACTCACTCGCTGCAGGTAGAGGTCATGCAGGCATGCAGGCTTTCCCCCGCGGGAGGCGGGCACGTGAGCGTGTCACTTGCACAGCAGATTTTAGTGTCGATTAGCGGAGAGGTTGCCCAATCCGCGCAAGGCATGTGTAACCAACAATCGCAGCCGGCAAGTCAATATCAACGGTGTGTGGCAGCCTAGAGGCGATGAACCGCTTAGAGCCGGACAAACAGGTAAGAAAAAAGCAATTATTCCGAGCTTGGTATCAGTCCTTGGCCGTGAACAGCAATTGCTATACCCAACAATCGCATAGTTGATAAATGAATATCCTCCGGGGGCAAATATGCATCACCAATGTGCTTCAAGTGGGGCTGGGGCAAGGAGGCATTGATCACCTGCTGCGCAAGCCGTCTTGGTCTGTGCAAACCGAGCAAACGAGAGGCACTTTCGAGCGCTTTTTTTTCAACCCCCCTCCAAATGGCCTGAGTTTCGGCTGCCGCCAGTGGAGGGGAGAATTGGAGCATCAGCCAAAGAGATTAGGAATGATTATGCAAGAACAAGGGAGGGTGCACGCCGCCGACCTCCCATCCGCGGGCTGGTCACTGAGCCAAATCCCAATGGGCCGTGTAACGCGTACTACTGTTACCGAGTTTACATCTTGCTCTACTCCTCAAAAGTGCATCCAAATTCGAACAGGAGGTACCTGGGTGGTTGCTCACAGCGGGCACCGGCTAGGTGTGACAACTCAGCATTGTACGAAGCCTCACGATCAACAATGCTTGGCATGGGTCATCGCTTGTCCCTCGCCATAATCATATCGCATCAATGATTTTCAGAGAACTATCTCCCAGCCACATTACATATTGCTCACTCTTAAACAAGCAGATATGGTTTCTTGAGTTTTGGTCAGTGCTGGGCAGTTTGTAGAGAGCTGACAAGCAACTGGCAAACAACTTGCAAGGATTAACTTCCGGTTCGAGCCACGTAACCATGCCAACAAGTACGAGCATCCATATCAAAAGGGTATCAAATCAGGACGTTCATGATTATGAACTCCAACTTCTCGATGTACTTTGGCATCTCCAGAATCTCCAGCCAGGCATCTCTCCAATCCTTCGCAACAGCCCCCGCCATGACGCCCCTTTCAACACCTGTCTGATGTCCAGAATATGATTGAATTTCGCACCTAATATCTTTGCTTGCAGCTCCAGTGTGAAATATAAGTCATCAACACGTCCGCCAATGTCCAAACTCTCTCTGTTGGCATCAGACGGTGGCTCCAGAGAGTAGCGAAGGAACATAAAGGACGAAATGCCATCTACCTTGAACCCCTTCCCTATACAATGCCAATACGACCCAACGCACCCTCAATAACCCGTATGGCAGATGCCCAAAACTCTGTGGCATCCACGCCAGTGATACACCTCCAACAAACCCTCACACGTCAGGCAACATGAACAATCACATCCATTACCAGATCGATGTAAGAAACGAAAGCCACCCAACAGCCATTAATAACACCAGATATACCCTTACTAAATTATTGCTTGGTTTAGCTGTAAAAAATTTTTTAAGTATAATTCGAGTAGAATGGCAAGAGCGATTCGTGGAACACATACAATACAAATCCCACGTGCAATAGCCGAATTTCCACCGCGGGCTGTTTTCGAACAATCGTATTGTTCTATTATTAGACTAGCGTATTGTCATTTCACACGATAGGTCTTGATATAAATTCTTCCAAGAATTTTGGTTGATGTTGGTTCCAATAGAGTGCTTGAACCAGGGTGGTTAGGCTTACCTAATACTAATAACGCACGCTTGGCTGGTGAGAAAGAAGTACGAAGGAGCGGTAGCTTTAGGCCAGTGCGACGCTGGAAAGCAGCTCCACTATGGATTTTTCCACACTGAGAATTTGTGCCCCGCCTCCAACCAGAGTGCGTTGCAACATCAAGCACCCATTCAACTCCCCGCCAAAACCCAAACCTCCACGTTAAGCCTCGTGCCTTGGTCCAGCCCCCGCGCCTGGCACCTCGCGACGTCCGTTCAACCGTCTCAGGGTTGCTAGGCCACCAGCATAATTTTCTTTTAGGCTTATTGTATCATAGCAGACCCTACCCCCACCAAGTCCGCCCCGTTTGACAGCTGTTCACCCTCAGCGATGGATATCACCAGCTTTATTGTCCAAGGCCGCAACCAGGCTCTCCTCTACGGCGATTACTCAACTTACCATGGGAACCTTTCGAAGCGACTTCTCAAGTCGCGCAAGAAGCTAGGCATTGCCACGAAGAACCGTGGCAAGTACCACCCGAAGACGAAGGTCACGCCAGAGGAGGTCGCCGAGAACCACGAGTACTGTCCCTCTCCTCTTCAAAGTCCAGAATCAGTCTAACATCCCATTCAGATATGTTCATGTACTTCTCCTCACCAGCGAGCGCGCCTGGGCTCAAGCCATGAGCATGAAGTCCTCACATACCGCCGACAAAAAGGGCATCACCGGCAGAACCCGTTCTCACATTATCTCTCGCCTAACCAGAGCTGTCCACACAGCTGACGGCCTCGTCGACGTTCTGTCTCAATCAGACATCTCCGGCGCAACTCCGACCGATATTCTCGAGGCCAAGGCTTACGCCGCGCTGATTCGTGGTGCCATGCTGTTTGAAAAACAGAGCTGGGAATCCAGTTTGCGGAGCTTTGCCACGTCGCGAATTGTCTACAGCGCTTTGGCTACCATCGCCAAGGGAAAGGACGATCTCTTCAAAGATCTTCTTTCCGAGACAATTGATCCATCGATCCGCTATTCCGCCTACCAATTGAAAACACCTCGAACCGTCCCAATTCCCATCATTGCGCAGAAAGCATTTCCTCAGACTGACAATGCTCTCGTCCAAGAGATAAACAATATCGATCCCGCCATCCTTAAGGAAGGTGATGTAGCTGAGAAGGGTGTCCCTGGCGCCAAGGATGCGCCCAAGACGTTGACTTGGCGTTCGCGAGAGGTCACCATCGAGGATGCCCAAATCGCACTCAGCTGGGGCAGAGTCCTTGCCGCAAAGGAACGACTATCCAGCGATGTCACAGACAACCAGGATAAACAACCACATGAACTTTCAGCCTCTTACGATGAGATTTTGTCGGCAGCCCAGGATGCTGTCGACGCCACCAAACAGGCGATTGACGAAATGAAGGCCGAGGGGGTTGAGCAAGCTGACCCTCGAATGCAAAGCTTGCAGATCACCCGCACTGCGGTGAACTTCGAGATGATCAGCTGGAGAATTGGACGTAACCGTGTGTTGACGGGAAAGCATGATGGCGCTACTGAAGAATACGGCCCGCTCCGAAGGAGAAAGATCAAAGAGGGTCAAGAGCCCGTTAAACAGGAAAAGGAGCTCCCACCCGGCAAGAAACTTAGCAAGCTCAAGGAAAAGGTTGCTCTCTACTCTGGAATCCTGCAGAGCATCGAGTCCATCAAAGAGCTACCTGGTGTGGCTAATGACCAGCAGCTTGCTTCTCAAATTGATTCCTTCGTAAAGTACTTTGAGGCGGTTAAGTAAGTTGATGAACCAACACCCATAACGAACGAAGAGGCTAATTCTTTTAGGGCATTGTCGATCGCACGCTCTCACGCGATCATTGGCAAACCCGCTAATGCTTTGGCCCTAATCCATCATGCATTTAAGCTATCCAAGGAGTCATTATCCAAGGTGCAAAAGTCTGAGGAGTCAGGTCAGGCTCCCCTGAACCTCAACGTAACACCGGAAGCTGTTCAGTTCCTCAGCACACTGCTCGAGGGCGAGCGCCAACGTCATCGCGCCATTGTGTACATTGACGAGTTGCGAACAGACAAGAAGGAGGAAGCCGAAGAGACTGTGAAGCGCCCATTGATTGAGACGCTTCAGGAATATCCAATCAATGGCGTCGACCTAACAAGCATCGTTGAGTATCCTCCCAAAATGGGCTTGATTCCTGTGAAGCCCATCTTCCTCGATGTGGCATGGAATTACATCGACTACCCAGGCAAGGTCACGGAAGCACCCGTGACCACTGCCGAGGAGAAAAGTGAGGCACAAGCTCCGCAGCAATCTACTAAGAGGGGGTGGTTTGGATTCGGGCGGTCATAAGTTAGTCAAATATAACCATTACACACGGGGCACATCAAGGCCATGGCTGTGCTTTTTTCGCCTTACAGACCCGTTTTGACAGTCCTCAGACCCTGCTTGGAGACGCGTTCAGGCTAAGTTTTGTCCGTGCCTTGAACATGGTTACCTAGTCGGCCATGAAAAGTTCCATTCCATGCAACATGACGCACCCACCGTACCGACATAAATGAATACGGCCCATTGTTTTCTTTCTATTTCTCATGCGCCTACTGCGCGTGTTGTGATATCCTCATCCTCCTACCCAGAGCTCGAGTCCGACATGTGTGCTCCACGCGGCTAGCAACCCCTCTCCATCGACCACGACCCCATCTGCTTCACCTCCATGAATTGAAAACCAGCGCTTTCTGCATCCCCCCCACAATGCCGGCGTTGACCACGCCCAGGCCGGAGAGCCCAGAGCCATCTCCGCGGCTGAAGTGGCCGGAGTTCTCTCACCCCGCGCCGGCAACCATTGTCGCCCTCATCGTGACTTTCACCGTCGTCAACACCTTCTTCTTCATTGCGTACCAGCTCCTGAAGAAGCGCTCCGCCCGGGACCTGGGCTCCGCAGCCTACGACAAGTATCCTGATGACGGCTGCGACGGCCAACAGCGCCCTGGCTCCTCCCCCTCGGACGGCGCCGCGAAGCGGGCGTTCTGCCAGGCATCGCCAACTTCGGGGATTGAACACAACCCAAAGCAGCATCTCGCGGACGAGCGCACGCCGCTTTGCAATGCCGATGGCTCGCAGGCACACGTGTCGCTGTATGATACATTCCAGATACCGCCCCCACACACGGCAAAGCTCAAATTCTCGCGATCCATGATGGAACTGAACGGCAGTAGCCCACTGGAGAGCGGTGAGAGTACGCCAAAGACCAAGACAATTCACTGGCATGGCATCAATCGGTTAAACACTGCATGGGGCTGGATGTCATGACACAACATTTACTTGCAATTTTCATTGCTGAACAACAATACTGTAAAACACGAAGCGTTGGATCAGGCTCAAGTTTGATCACAAGTAGGCGGCGCAATGAAAATAATATATAATCATACATTCAATACACATCACTATTCTGTAATGACATAATTGTGTGAGGGGCGAGGTGTTATTATCATCTACCTATGAAAGGTCTTCCTTCATTGTACAAAACACGAGCCCCCGATCGTCATCTTCATCACCAACGTTTCATCAAACCGGAGATTTTTAAACAAGTTTTGAAGCTCCAACGCCTGTTCCGCCAACCATCAAGTCAGAGACATTGGTATAAAAAAAGCCCATAAATGCGGCGCAGGCTTGGATATGATATGAATACATTCGAGTACACCGAGACGAAATGGGATCTATGCCGCGCTCCCCTCGCTCTCAAATATTGAAACAAGTTATTTGAACATTTTTTTCTGAACAAGCAAGTCCTTTAGGGCTTGGTCTCGTCCTTCTTCTCACCCTCCTGGGATTGCTCGCTGGAGGTCTGCTCACCACTCTCGTTGCGGGCCTTGTGCATCTTGTCGAAGAGGTTAAGGCTGGCAACCTGGAGTTCATCGGTCTTCTCCTTGATCTCAGCAGCGGTGGCGTTGCCCTCACCGGAGAGGTTCTTGGCGACGAACTCACGGAGAGTAGTGATCTTCTCCTTGATGCCCTCAGCCTCGGTCTTGTCGAGCTTGTCAGCATACTCGTTAAGAGCACGCTCAGTGTCGTTCAGGACGCTGTCGGCGCGGTTGGCAGCCTCAATGGCACCCTTGCGCTCCTTGTCAGCCTCGGCATACTTCTCAGAGTCCTCAACCATCTGCTGAATCTCGCTGTCAGAGAGACCAGAGCCGGAAGCAATGGTGATGGACTGGTCCTTGTTGGTAGACTTGTCCTTGGCGTGGACGTGGACAATGGAATCAGCATCAATGTCGAAAGTGACCTCGACCTGGGGAACACCACGGTGGGCAGGGGGGATGCCGACCAGCTGGAAGTTTCCGAGGAGCTTGTTGTCACGAACGAGCTCACGCTCACCCTGGTAGACCTTGATCTCGACGGCGGTCTGGAAGTCAGCGGCGGTGGAGAAGACCTGAGACTTCTTGGTGGGAATGGTGGTGTTGCGGTTGATGAGACGGGTGAAAACACCACCCAGGGTCTCAATACCAAGGGAGAGAGGAGTGACATCAAGGAGGAGAAGGTCCTTGACCTCACCGGAGAGGACAGCACCCTGGATAGCGGCACCAATGGCGACAGCCTCGTCAGGGTTGACAGACTTGGCAGGGTCACGGCCGAAGATGCTCTTGACCGACTCAGCGACCTTGGGCATACGGGTCATACCACCGACGAGGATAACCTCCTGGATCTCCTTGGCCTGGAGGTTGGCATCCTTGAGAGCCTTGCGCACAGGCTCAATGGTGCGAGTGATAAGAGGGTCAACCATCTTCTCAAGCTGAGCACGGGTAAGCTTCATGTTGATGTGCTTGGGGCCAGAGGCATCAGCAGTGATGAAAGGAAGGTTGATGTCGGTCTGGAGGGAGGAGGAAAGCTCAATCTTGGCCTTCTCAGCAGCCTCACGGATACGCTGGATGGCCATGCGGTCACCAGACAGATCAATGCCGTTGGTCTTCTTGAAGTCGGCAACCATGTGGCGAACCAGGTGGATATCGAAATCCTCACCACCAAGGTGGGTGTCGCCGTTGGTGGACTTCACTTCGAAAACACCGTTCTGGATCTCGAGGATGGAAATATCGAAGGTACCACCACCAAGATCGTAGACAGCGACGATGCGGTCAGCCTCCTTCTCAAGACCGTAAGCAAGGGCAGCAGCGGTAGGCTCGTTGACGACACGGAGGACGTTAAGACCAGCAATCTGACCGGCGTCCTTGGTGCTCTGTCGCTGAGAGTCGTTGAAGTAGGCGGGGACAGTGACGACAGCGTTCTTGACGGGCTTGGAGAGGTAAGCCTCGGCAGTCTCCTTCATCTTGTTGAGAACGAAACCACCGATCTGAGAGGGAGAGTAGTTCTGGCCACGAGCGGACACCCAGGCGTCGCCGTTGGTGTGCTGGACAATCTTGTAGGGAACCTCCTTGAGATCGCGCTGCACCTCGGCGTCGCTGAACTTTCGTCCTATTAATCGCTTGGTGGCGAAGAGGGTGTTCTCTGGGTTGACGACGGCCTGGCGCTTGGCAGCAACACCGACGAGACGCTCACCATCCTCGGCGAAAGCGACAACGGAAGGTGTGGTTCGGGCACCTGACGAAATAGCCATGTTAGTGTAACTCGAGTGAGCGAATTGGCGAAAATTTCTTACCCTCCGAGTTCTCAATAATCTTGGGGGTCTTGCCCTCCATGATGGCAACAGCGGAGTTGGTGGTACCAAGATCGATACCGATCACGGCACCCTGAACCTTGCCATCAGACTCGGTCGACTCATATCGAGCGAATCTTGTAGCAAGAGGAGAGCGAGCAAAGGCAGCCCGGCTGGCGATGGGGGTAGCTCGGGGAAGCTAAATGAGATTGTTAGAATGCGATTTCTAGTGCGGGGTGAAGGCATTGGCGACTTACAGCCCGCGACAAACGTGAGGCCAACATGATTATTCGTTATGGGGTATTATACAGGAAAGAAAAGTATTGGCGAGGGTGGAGGAAAGAAAAGAATCCTGATGGGTTTAAGAAGGGATGGGGTGGGTGAACGGGGATCAAGAATTTTCTGCCGGGCCACGATCGAATCCGAAAGAATGCAGGTTCCACCAACTACAAATTTTCGGTCCATGGTTGTTCCTCAGCCGGCAACACCCTTCCCGAACCCGAAGATGGAGGGGCGACTTGCACGCACGTGAGGCATCGGTGCCACCCTCCGAGGCAAAGAGGTTTGGAGAGCGTGAGAGGGTACCAAGCTACCCACTCTTGGCCCCGGCTAATGCGCAGTACCTCCACAGCTTCCAGGTGCCTTGTGCATGGCGGCAGAATTTTTTTTTCTTTCTATTTCATACAGGCTACGGCGGAAGGATGGCGGCTCGCAGAGCAACTTACGCAACTGGAAGCCTTGAGTGGTCATAGCGGGCAATTTTTTTTCTTGAGCAAATCGCCTCAATTGACTTGCGGATCGCTATTTAACATACCGGCTTGCAACCAACAAAGAATTAAAAACTTAATTGATGTTATTGGATACCTTGGGTTTGCTCCTCAAAATGTGTTTCGGCGCTTTGATCCGGTTTTGTGCGATTTGACACTTACAAAAAACACGTTGCGACGAAGAAGGCTACCGACAACTGCAACCTCACCGCCCTCAACTAGAGCCTTTGAGCTGGAGCCATCACAGACCGACATGGAAGACACCCCGAGCCTCGGCCTCCACTCTAGAACAGTCCCCGCCGCATCCGTGTTGCCCCGTTACTTTAAGCCTATCACCATTCCCGAGCAGCACGCCTCACATTATTCAGGGCCGGGATGTCACCCCGTTATGTTCCGCTTGCCCAGTCTCATGGAGTCTCCGGACACAATACAGCATGGCCAATCATACACTTCGCCACTAGTCGCAGTATCCATAGAGGGCGCGCCTTGATATCAGTCCCAGCTTCTAGTACCATTTGGCCATATCCAGTTACCCAGTGACCCATCGGTATTGATGCTCTCCATCTCGTCCCCACACGATACTGTAGCTGCCATGTATTGGAGCTTGGATTCCCGAGCCTTTTCTCCCCACTTGGCCCACAGGCAACGAGTGGTATCAGTGCTGAGTCCACAACTAAACGGTACAAATCCCTGTTTGCCGCTGGTGTTGAATTACATCATTCAGCGAGAAATAATCCTTCCAAGTACGAGTTATGTTGTCTTCAATGGGACCGGGTCCGATTCATATATTGAGGGGATATACAATACTAAGGAAAAAACGCACTGGGTTGGCGCAGAGAAGTAAAGGCTCATTGTCAATATATTTGGCTTGCAGTGTCCCCCAGCAGGCACTAAAATATTGTCGTGCAGGGGGAGAGCACATAGTGGCTGCTTAAACGTGTTAGTAATGAGTACTTTCGCAATGGCAAACACCGTATGAATTATGCAGGCAGATAAGGCTGGCATGGTTTATACACCACAGAAACACGCTAGCATCCCAAGTCGTGGTCTGATGCAGATAATGGAAAGCAATACTCACGAACTAGTTTGTGCGAAGCAAACAAAATATGATTTATCGGAAGAGCTGCACTCCTGCAGCCTTCTCGGTAAATCAAAATTGCGCCAGCTTGCCCACAAGTACAGTGACACTGGCTTAGCGGCTCCCTCCCCTCACGTCGCAGCTATAGGGTAAGATGCCTCCCAAAGTCGTCGACTAGCCTACTTCATCTCATACATCACGCGAGACGTCATTCAAGGCTCTGCAAAGACATCACAAAGAACCATCAGAAACCGAGCGACGCGAAGCCCATCTGCAATCCGACCACCAACACAAACACTGGGAAAGATATACGAACACCTTCACCTCCTCCCAACCCCTTAATCGGCATTTCCCCACCATTCAGCGCACTGGCTACCTCCGACCTCCTGCCAGCTTGACAGCAGCGAACGTCCCCTACCCGTTGGCGTCGCAATCATCTGCATTCGCCGGGGGGCATATCACCCTACCGATCCGTCGACACGGCTACAACAGTGGTCTCGGGAACTATGGCCGTACAGAACGAGGGCGAGTATGTCATTGTTCCCATCGCCCCGATCCATCACACACTCAGCCTCGATCCGTGCTAACAACCATATCTTACCAGTATCCATCCCACCGAGTTTCTTGTCGCGCAGCGAGCTCGAAAACACTACCGCATTCCCGTTAAATCACAGTACGTCATCATTCCTGCTCGGACCATGACCCCTTGCTAATATTCCCTAAGACACTGGCAGCTTCGATCCCTGGTCAGTGCCGAGAAAGACAACATAGTCTATTTCCCAGGAGGCAGTGGTAGCAACCATGTTCAACGCCTCAACACAACCACCCACGAATGCGAGACAATAAAGCTCTTGGCTTTTGCGCCACGATGCCTGGTAGCCGAGAAGGGATGGCTATGCTGTGGAAGCGAAAATGGCGACTTTGTGGCTATGCGACTCAATGACGGGAACACGAGGGACGACTTGGCTCATTCCCTCGTTGCCGACTCTGACCGGCTCGGGCTTGGCCTTGATGCATCCCGCGAGGATTCTATTTTTTCCCTACTGTCCCAGGCCACCCGCTCTAGCAAGAGCTTGATTGCGAAGAGCATGAAGCTCGCTAATGACCGGGTCAACTGTGTCACCCTTTGGTTCCCGCCCACGTCAATGCCAGCATGGGATACGTCCTACACCGAGCCCGTGGCAATCCTGGCTAATAACGATCAAACGGTCACTCTGGTAAGCTTGGAGGATTTTGACCAAAAAGAAAAGACTGATCCTCTTGACGTCATTACCTATCCCGATTTTGTGAACCGCGCCATCATCTCTCCAGATGGCCGTCTCTTGGTTGCGATTCTCGACGATCCTTACCTGTATGTACACCATAGGGTCAAGAAAGTCAGAGAATCGGCGGCGACACGGTCCAGCCAGTCATCCGAATACCAATGGGAAGAGATCCAACGAATACTTCTCAAGAGTCAGAAAAAGGATGACAGATCCGACAGTCGAGGCAGCTTTGCCGCGTGCTTCTCGCACTCGGGAGCCTATCTCGCCGTAGGCACGCAGCACGGTACCATCTCTATATTCAATGCGTCACTTCTCCACAACCCTGATGCCGACCCCCTCATCACCACTTTCCAGTCTTCACGACCGCAGAGCGGCCCCGGCGCCGTTCGGGACATGGCGTTCTGCCCTGGCCCTTACGACATGCTTGCTTGGACGGAGGACCGTGGTAATGTAGGGATTACTGACATGCGAAGCAACTTTGTTGTACGCCAGATCATCAACATTGATGACCCGAGCTTTGAGCGTATTGCCATCATTGACCAAAACACGATTGACCCACGTCTCCTGGAAAGTCGGCGGGAGCGAAGAGAGAACGCCACAACTTCCAGCTCGGGCACCACCAACAATAACAGTGCCGATGGACGAAGGCGTGGGGTTGATATTGACAGCATCAACAGTCCCCTCACGGCCCAAGAGACATTGGTGCTGGAGGCCATTCAAAATGACCGGCGAAGGCGGGACAGAGCGGCACAGCGAACAACTACCGAAGGAGCAACACCTGTTTTCAGCTCATTGTGGTCCGAAAGAGCAGCTCGTCGCACGGGCACGGGCACAGGCCCGAACATGCTCGAGGATCCTCTTCCAAGACCACCGGAGACACAGAGAGGACCAAGTCCCGGCGAGCGGAGGAGCAGCAGTATTGGCCGAGCGATGGACCTTTTGGGGAACCACCGCAACCAAGATCGTGCACGCACGTCACGTCAGCTCTTGCGGGATGCCTCTGAATCCGGAGAAACCACTCGACGCCCTGAGCGCTGGGTAGAAAACCTCGGTGAAACAGTTGCCATGTTGCGGGAGCAGCGACAGAGACAGGATTCATCGTATCTCACCGTTCTCGAGATTCTCCAGGCCAGGGAACGCTCCACCAACCGCGACCAGGATGACACCTCACTCCTTGTACCCTTGGTTAACCAAGTTATTACAAGGTGGGACGAGAGTGCCCTCCGGGGCACACTTGCAGCCGACCATGGTGTGTTCGAAGTGCCTCCTTCACCCGACAATACTGCTGGCCTGGCTTGGAGCGAGAATGGCCGTGTCCTGTAAGTTTGAACCCAGCGTGAACGTTTTGTGAGTCCTAGTACTAATATCAGCTCAGGTTTGTTGGTGCACAGAACGGCATCTATGAGCTTCATATCAATGTCCAAGGCAGGAAGCTCTGTCCCAGCATTTCAATGCGATGAGATGAAGTCGAGAGTATTAAGATTCTCACTATTGGGCGTTGACGGCGTTTTATGGCCCATTATGGGTCTATGACTTGCTAAAAAAGAAATATGATGAGCAATGAAATTGGTAGTTGGAGTTGTTAATTTTCTGGCATGCAAACAGACGAGATACCTCATGCACACGGCACACATTTGGTTTTTTATTGGATGGACGATGACTTCTCTTCAAATCATGATCAGGTATACTTTCGTTATAGTCACTTTTTATTTGACCGTTCCCCAATTTCATATCACGGATGTTGCGTGTCCGTCTTAGTTCCCGTAGAGCAGCTCTTCCACTCTCTCAGCAATAGCCAACGAACTCGTCAGACCAGGACTCTCAATGCCCAGGAGGTTCACCCAGCTCTCATATCCATCTTCCTTTCGAATGATGAAGTCGTTGAACTCTTTGCCCTTGAGCACGGCGCCCCGGTCGGACAGCTTGGGCCGGATGCCTGCGTAGTCTGGCACCAGGAGGGTCTCGTCGACGGTGGGGAGGTACTGCTTGATGGCATCGATGGCCTGCGGCATCCTCGCAGCATTGACAGCGAGGTCATCCGGGCGGTCCACCCATTCTGCATCAGGCCCAAAGCGCAGGCGTCCCGCGAGGTCGAGCGTCAGGTGCGTGCCCAGGCCAGCACCGCCGGGCTCCGGGGCCGGGTAGATGAGGCGGGAGACGCGGGGCTGCGAGGCCCCGTAGGAGAAGTAGTTGCCCTTGGCGTAGTACAGCCTCTTGTGCCGCTCCGCGGGGACGATGAGGTTGTGGATGTCGGTGCAGCCCAGGCCGGCGGCGTTGACGAGCACCTCGGCCGTGATGGTCGAGCTCTCGCCCGTCGCCGCGTCCCTGACCCGGACCTCCCAGCCCTGGCTCCCGGGCGTCGCACCGAGGGGCCGGACACCGACCACGGGCGAGTTGAGCGCCGTCACGCCGCCCGCGTCCTCGAACAGCCCGAGGAGGCACATCATGAGACCGTGGGAGTCGACGATGCCCGTGGTCGGGCTGTCCAGGGCAGCAAGCGCGTGCACGCCCTCGCCGTCCCGCTCAATCTCCTCGGTGCCGACCCATCGGACGGGCACGCCGATGTGGTTCTTGCATACGTCGTGTATCTTCTCCAGGGCCTCGCGCTGGACCTCGTTCTGGGCCACAATCCACTTGCCCGTGTTGCGGAAGCCGACCTGGTGCTTCTCGCAGAGCTCGTAGAGCATCTGCTTTCCGCGGATGCAGAGCTCCGTCTTGAGGGTGCCAGGCCCGTAGTAGATGCCCGCGTGGATCACCTCGCTGTTGCGGGAGCTCGTCTCTGTCCCCACGGCGTTGTGCCGCTCAATGAGAACCGTCGAGGTGTTGTCGCGCCTGGCGAGCTTGCGGGCAATGGTAAGCCCTACTACACCGCCGCCGATGATCTGCCAGCCGAGTTAGTTGAGGAATGTGTAGACGGCGCGGGTGAGGGGACATTGGCTGTCATGATGAGCCGTCTTTGCTCATTTACACGCCTCAATCTTCCCATGATGGCTGGTAACTCGACACGCCCACGTGTGCAATTGGGTTCAATTGACTTACAGCATGAGTGAAATCCGCCCGAGCTGCCGACGTCGAGCTGAATTGGAGTTTATGGATGCCACGCCAAGTTGGTGACAACGATCTTGCCAATGGTCGTGACAACATGACTGCGGCTTGTGTGGTGATGCTTTGATGTTGGTGGAAGCTTCAGGGTAGTGCAGAGGAAAATGGCGGCACTCTGCATCAGAATTACGCCATACGGCGCATCCACATGGGCTCCATAAGAGTGAGGGACTACAGGGGAACCAGTTGCCATTTTTATGAAGAATTCATGTCATGACATGTTAAACGTACGAAATGTTTCGAGGCTCAATTTCGATTTCATAATGTCATAATATACCTGGATATAGAATTGGCTGCCCATGAAAGTGCACTTATGATGACTATCATGACCAGACAACCCCACGCTGAAGCCAGACGGAGTTGCGACACTTCATAATCTTCCTAACCATCCACCCCCTCCAACGCCAAATACGATTTATCAAGTATTGGTCAGCATATCTCATTTGTTTGCTTTGTCCGAATCCGTTGAACTCCGTGACCATGATTACCTTTTCAAGACCGTGTCATAACAAATTGCTCCACCGACGACGGAATATCCGCATTTGACAATTTAGGTATCCTTTGGTGCGTCCGTTGAAGGCTTGTCTTCTTCCTTGTCGGCCGCGGCTGACGACCTTGTTAGATGAGAATGGTGAGGCGGCTCATGCGTGACGGGAGAACCAACGGAAACGTCGGTCAGTTGCTTTTCTGTAGCCAATGTCAGGGCCGTTTACTCTGTCAATTCTCTGGGGGTTTCTTACCAAGCTCTCGGATCCGCATGCGGAGCATCTGGTTCTCACGAACCAACATCTGGGTCTCGGCTTGGTAAAAAGCGCTTTCATCACGACCTCCAAGAACCCACTCGCCGCTATCACCGCCAATCGAGGTTGAGCGCAACCTAGGCGATGCACCACGGCTGGGCGTTCTAGACCGCCGTTGGATATCGGCTCGGGCCATGTCGAAAGAGCTTCGAGGATGGCGGGAACCAGCAGACCGAGGGTAAGAACCACCGGAGGGCACAGTTGGGATGTTGATGTGGGAGGTGGATGCTTGGGGAGTGCCATGCCCGGACCGTTCAGAAATGGTGTCATCGACGGCCGAGTTCTGACTATGGGGTTGGCCTGTTTGAAGTCGCTGAAGTTCAAGTTGCTGCTGTCGAATCATCTGCAAGAGACGATTCTGTGTAAAAAAAATAAAAAAAATAAGTAAGTCATGCATTCGATATGTACACAAAGTAGCACGGAGGACGTACAACATGCGCTTCCTGTTCAGCCTCAAGCTCTTGATGGAGTTCACCCAAACTTGGTGCCCTATGATGATGGGGATCTGCCAACAAGGGCGAGCCGATCAGCGGCTGCGGGCTGGAGGTGCGATGGCCCGAACTCTCCCCGACCATCTCTCCCGGGGCCGGAACCGAAGGGTCGTTGAGCTGGAGGTTCATCAGGACGGCGGACCGTCGACGACCAGTCTGTGGGGACGACCGGTGACGTAGCGAACTGTTGGAGGACCCTGGGACATTGTCAGAAAAAGAAGTCGGAGAGGGGAAATTGTTTGGATGGCGTACTGCGCGCTGGCTCATGCTGGAGACCCGCATTCATTGTTGCGGCTGCCTGGAGAGAAACGGACGCCGAACGAGGTGATCGAGTGGGAGATTCGCTGCGGGGATTCGCAGCTGTCTCGTCGTTAGAGGTCATTGTCGTATGCCGTCGGGGCGGGCGGGCGGGGCCAGGCAGGTTTCTGTCTCAAAGATGCCGGCCGGTAAGCGAATCACGGGAATACACGCAAATAGGCGAACGGATTTGGTGTTGGAGCGGGAATGGGCCGTTGCCTGGTATCCGGGCCTGCGTTGGAGGTTGGATGGAGGGGCTGCGGAGCTGCTGTACGACACCACACAAGCGAGCACCTGCACCATACAGTGGCAGCGAAAGCTTGCAGGCGAGGTGTTGTTGGCTTGGCAAGAGAGGATGGAGGGTTTAAAAAGGGCAGCTCATCGGGCCATTACACGAGTGCAGAGGGAGGCGGGAAATTTTTAGATAAAAGCGAGAACCGGCGCTGCCTAGCATCGTGATACTGATCACGGCTGCCTTGAAATGGACTGTTGTTTAATGATCACAAGGGACATCTGGCGATGTGCGGACCTGCTGTGGCGCTGGTTGAGGCTCGTGACGTCGTTGACTGACTAACTGGTACCGCTGGCCCGACCCAGTGCCAGTGGCGTCCCATGGAGAAAACAACGCGGTGGCGCAACTCGCTGTAGACTCCGCGTGGTCCTTGTCTTCCACCTGTAAGTCAAGACCTTCAGGCTTCTGGGTCAAGCAAACGCATCCGCCACTTCTTCAAGAGAGGTCATGATGACCAGAATGCTGCCGTGGGTCGATTGACGGCCGACGCTGCCCGCAGCCGATGGACAAGGTACCGCCACGTAGATTCTCAGATACAGGAGAGTCATGCAGTTCTCCTGCATTTCCAGCATGGCATAGCATAAACATGCAAAGTCTCCGAACTCGAAATGCATCAACTCGCAGCGCGTGAACACCCCCGAGACTGGCTCCTCTGATGCAACATCTACAGATCGGATCGTGTCATGGCACGGAGCACCCGCCATTCATCCGAGCTCGAACATCAGGCTTGGTTAAGCAAAAAGCAACCACGTTTTACCTTGAGTGCGAATACACAGACATCGAAAGTTTCTACACCCACAAAGAGAGTCATGAGTCAAGGAATGTCACAGCAACTACGGCAAGACGCCCGGGAAACGCAGCCCCGAGTGGTGATGGGTGTTGGGATTTGAAACTTGTCAACAAAATTACTTCAAGCAACACTATCATTACCCCAACGGTCGGAGCCAAGCCAAGGCTTTTTTTTTTTTGCGGCTGTTCGCCCTACTCCTGCTACCGGAGCAGCGGCATGTCACTTCACTGACAAGGAGCCGCCCCGAACGCGACGTGAGGCGGTAAAAAAGGCATCAGAATGGAGATGAACTGGCACCTTGCCAAGCGTATCAGAAATAGTACCAGTTGTCGTCTGAGTTTACATGGCCAGCACATAGATGGAACCATCGCGATCAAGCAGGACCCACGCTCTTCCCTCCACACGTGTAGCGTCTACTCCGGACAAATTTTGGTTGTATCAGAGCGTCTTCCGCCATGTGCTATAGCACGTCATTATCCGCCCACAAGATGGAGGCGAGGACCAAGCGAAATCCCCCGACGGCGCAAGGAACGTGTGCGAGAGAGACGAGAATTGCTTGCGCGCAAGGTTCCGAGGATGGTCCTTGACACTCGGAGGGTCCGGGGAAACAATGCTGAAACACCAGTGCATCTAAGGACCCGGGCTCAACAGGCCATTTCATGAGGCTCTGATTTGTCAAAAGCGGGAACCCTCCGACGCTTAGACCAACGTCGGCGGGATTACACTGCTGGAGTCCTCGCTGGTGTCTCGACGTGCCTCGATATGCTTTGCGTCTGTAGTGTCACATGCATGCAGACGTTGGTCGCGGCTTTGGCCGCAGTTGGGCCCCATACCTCACTTTTTGCTGATGGCTGCAGCGCAATAAATTAATAACGACGAGCTAGGCCCCCGCTAGTGGAGATGAGGAGCACACAGCAAAAAGGGTCTGTGATAGGGTCATGAGGGTCCTCCCGCCGGCGGCGAAGCACAGTTACTTCCTTTTTGTTGTTTCACCTCGTCCCAGGGCAGGGGAGCACTCAACCCAATGTTCCAGGCGGTACTTGGGAACAGCTGGCCAAAGCTAGGTACTCGTTATTGCACATTTTCAGATGAATGAATTGGTGTGGGGTCATGTCTCTGACACCGGAAGAACCAGCAGATGAGCAAAAGCAAAGACATCCGCCTCGACGATTCGGTCATCCCTTCCCAAGGACACGGAGAGCCCGTAGTGTTGAGCACTAACCCTGTCGATCAACCTCCCCGAGCGATCTTCCAGAGGTTCGTTGCGGTCCGATCACTACGGCCGGGTCGCAGAAGATGCCGGATGTATGTCGAAGACACAGCACCAAATACCGGGGCTGACCATCAGCTGGTGCTACCCGGCACTTTACCTGCATTGGATGAAGGGAGTTGCGATTGATCCTATCGCATCGCCGCTAGAAACAAGGCGAGTCTGGCTGTTGGCTGTTGTAATTCCCCACTGGGAATAGGGAGGGACAGACGAAACAAGCGGCCTGGGTCCTTGCCTACAGTGCGCATGGGTCTAAACGCAGTCCGCGCCCACCGCCAGCACCTACTCCGTACTTGCACTCGCACGTTTCGAGGCTCGCATACCTGATTTACAAGGTTAGCGAGCAACTGGCGCTCTGCTGACGGCACCATACGGAGAGAAAATCTCTGCCGCGCGACGAGCAGGGAGGGAGCCCCCGATTACGAAAATGGGGGCTGGGCTCAAGGCGAGGCACAGCCGTCCTTGGGCTAGCGAGAGCCTCAGGTGAAGGTGGAAAACTTTGTCAAAAGTGAGTAATCCCTTGAGGCGAACAAAGCTCTGTTGTTAGGCAAGCACCAAGTTGATCAGTCAAGGCGGCTACTGCAGGAACAGGGCATCATAATCTTTGTCGAAGCTTGGAAAGGCACCAACCAAAGCCCAACGACGCCATCCGATGGCCCTACTGCCGAGCCAAGGGCAGAGCGCCACGGCTAGCGCCTGGTGTGCCGCGCCGGGTATCAATGTGAGCCAGGGAAGAAGCAAAAGCCGCTTTGACCAGGACGGGATAGAGTAGCGATACGGACCAGCCATCAACTATTGGTAGCCGAGATGATGGTGGACGGTGATGATGGTTGACACCTCGCAAAAGCAACCATGATGGCTGATGGCTTAATAGGATCATGGATGGGAGCAGAGTGGTTGGTAGGTGTGGATCCGCACATGGCATGGTTCCCAGCGTGTCAATCCGTCTTTTGCAAACGTTAAAGAAACCGGGAGAGCGCCAAGGTTTGCGCATCGAATGGCTGCACACCGTGCCATTCAGCCCAGCCAAGCGACACTTCAGACGACAAAGTTTTCGCTTGACTGACATCGACACGGCCAACCCTCAACTATTTGCCGGGACACCCCAAGAAGGTCAACCTCCCGGACCCAGTCCGCGGCCACGATTACCCGCCGTGCCGGGGTATGCAGAATTTCGAGAGGTTCGGTTTGCTGAGATTTTCTCACTCCCGTACCCGAGTTGTGTAGAGCATGATCCGATCCGCCGCGGCGGATGGGTCATGCATTAAGCCTATATGTTGTCAGCTAAGAGGGCTGATTGGGGCCGTGTTTATTTGTTGATTGTCGATGTTTGTTGTGATGCGAGACAGGAATCATCCCGGCAACTGAAAACTTCCTCTCACGTCTGAGTGCATACGTGGAAGGCTATGGTGGAGACGCAAGAGGCCCGGTGAGTCGACACAAGTCGAATCGGGGAAGCTTGGGGAAGTGGGTCATGTGCCTGCATCTGCGTCTGCGTCTGCGTCCGGTCTGCGTCTGCGCCGAGGGGTAATCTTTTGAGGGTCCGGCCGCTTTGCGCACATAATCAAGAGCACAGCGCATGTACAGGAACGGTAAGTGAGATTATTTCTCGTTTATGTACGAGGTTCAGTGCGCATCGCCAAGGTCTGCAAAACAGGATGCAGCCTGGAGAGGCGTCATAGCAAAAGAAAAAAACATCAGATGGCATCGTGTGCATATAGTCGCCTATTTGGTGGTAGGGAAGTGCTTCTCGGCACTCCAAAAAAAAAAGTCACTTTACAAGGGGGTTGGCGTTAGCTGGGATTGAGACACTGCGACAGCGAGATGTCACATTGTGATTGATTGCGCGCCGATCCCAAAATATCGAGGCAATGGCCCAGGTAGTGATTCGTCAACCGGCCCTAAACATCGCATGGCCGGACACTAGACTGGGGCGGCTTTCTTTTCCCCTGTGCCTTAGGGACAGGAGAAAAGAAGAAGAGCCGTGGAAGCACCAGCAAAACCCGAAAGGTAAGGTTTACGGAGCAAGTGGATTTGGTTGGGTTGGGGGGGTTAGTCTCCCTGGGGGACTTGGGTCACCCTAATTACCTCGATCTGACGTCTAAAATCAACCGAAATGATGGTCGACCATTAGATGAAAAGTCTGAGCTCGGCCATCCCATTTGAACATCAGGCTCTTAATGGGTTCACTTTATTTTCACGTTGCTGTCAAAAAATTTATTGCAGGTTCTGTCAAGTGTCGCAGTCTGCTCTGTTCTGGCTGAAACCCCACTTGGGCGGTTTTGGGGCCGGAAAAACTGCATAGACTAACGCGAGGATGCCCCTGGTTTCTTGTTCGCGAGACACTGGTCTGGCAGCGATCGCAGAAGGGGGAGGGGGGTGCACAAGCACAGGGCACGGTTGTGATGCAACGCCAAAGGGCGAATTGTGCTGTGCCGGTTGCAGTTTAATAGATCCAACTTTGAGGCCTGCACCGAGATGAGCACCGAGAAGAGCACTGATCAAGATGCCCTTTTTTTTTTTCTTCGGGAGGAAGAAGATGAAGAAGCTGATGTGATCAGGCCATATATGCGTGGCGAGGGTTTACTCCGTTGAGCTGAGCGATGATGACGACGCCGGAGCCAACAGCGCCTTGACGATTCGGGTTCAGTCAGTCCTCACGGCGGCGGGCTGTAAAACAACGGGCTCACATGTCCCGGAAATCCAGATGCTGCCTTTCTCCCCCCATGGCATCAACAAGGGAAGAAACGCATGGTCTTGCTGCAGGGGGGTGCCATGGACCATTCTGGTCCTCCGGCGAGCCCTTCAGGCTGGTGTGTTGTTGTTTCTCTCAAACACATCCCAGGACCAAAGTTGGGCCAAACTTGGAAAAGAAAAATAACAATAAGAAAAAAAAGACCCCTTTGTCGCTTTTGCGCTGGCACCCTAGCCCGTCACCGATGTCTAAGAGGTCAGGTTTTGGAGCAATGACACCACCGCTCGCTCGGCGGACTACGAGTGCTTCACTTGTCCCTTTGGTCGAGCCGTGCCGCCTAGATTCAGCTGGGCCAATGACGGCGGCCGTGCCCGCATCCCGCCCACTACCCGCTTATTTTATGTCGTTGCGTGTCCATGAGCTTGGTCTGGGCGTGGCTTATACGAGTAGATGAGTAGATGCTATCTTGCTTCTTTTTTAAACAGCGTCGACGACCGGGTCCAAAAAAAGCGACAGGATGGACCCCGATGAAGGCCGACCCTGCTGCTATGGGCAGATATGGCAGGGGACTGGGAAGCACCGCCCCCCGTTCCAGGCATCTGGGCCCCGTTGACGGGCACCACGGCACCTCGGCCGAGCCACGATCGATGGAGCAATTAGCCAGGGAATTACAGCCGAAAGCTTGGGACTTTGACAAACAACGGCGGGCGAAAAGAGGGGGGGGATTTGCGGCAGCGGGCTAGATGAGCTTAGTCGATAACTGGGCTCGGCACTATTGGAAAGGAGACAGCGATGAGCATGTTGGGCTGGATTATGCGGGAGCACACGGGGTCGCACAGAGCACGGTACAGTGCAGCCGGCAGACAGAGTGCTTGCCGAACACATGGGAGACGAATAAAGAAAAAAAAAGAGAGACAACTAAAAAAGCCAAATGTGCCAGCCACGGGCTCTCATCATGGGCCGCAGCCGTTTTGTCAGGAAACGGGGGGCATCCCTGCCGTCGAATGGGGGCGCCGGGTGGGAGAGCCAAGTCATGGATGTGGTTGCGCGCCACGGATGGGGATGCTGCTGGCTGGGCCGCCTTCAAGTCCCAAGTTGGCTGGCTACCAGCGGGTCCCACGCACTCGCGCACGCGGCCAGGGACAGAGTCGCGGCCCCTAGCCCGCCCCGGGCATGCTGAGTGGCTCTGCGGCGACGCCCCCTGGTGGGCGTTGGAAAGTGGGCTGGCTGTGTGGGCTCCGAGGGCTTTCGTACCTGCAGCTGCTGTGGTCGGGTTGCATGCTATTATCACTTGGGCGGAGGAACGGGCACTGTGGCCCTGTACCACCCAGTCCTGGTCGTCCGTAGCCCGGAAGAGCCAGTCCCAGTCCCAGTCCCAGTCTTGGCTTAGCTCGAGGCCAGGTTTATGGGATGGGGATGGGGGACTGGGGGGGAGGGGATGGGTGTAGACAAAGCAAAGCCAACCCATTGTGTGCAGGCGCGGGTGCGGGTAGCTAACAGTCGACCGCCCATCCCTTACATTATGACCTCGACTGCTGTCGACCTTACACCTTCTCTTATTAAGACACAATAATAGAGCCACCACCACAACGCTGCGTCCGTTGGTATTTCTCCATCCTCTTCCCCTCCCACGCGCGCTGTCCTCTTCGCCGCCTCTTTCTTTCTCCCCCCCCCTCCCCTCGTGTGTGTGTGTGTGGTAGGTTCTCGTTCGCTTATCCTCGATCGATCTTCCTCCTCCTCATCCCGCTTGCCCCCCTCCTCTCCTCCCACATTCTCTTTGACTCATCCCACGCGACTTGTGCTCCTTGCACTCGTTCAGTCACTCCTTTAATTCTTATTTGTTGGTAAGGAACTGTCTTTCTATATATGGTTTCGGTTGTTGCTTTTTCCTCTTCGTATATAGCATCATCCCGTTTCCGAATCCATTTAACCCAAGACTCTCCACCAGGTCACAAGGCGGAAAACCCACATTCCTCAGTTATAAACATTCTCTCGTCGCAATCCAGCCTTCGCCTCTGTTGCCATCCTGCGAATCACCCGCCGTCCTGACAACCTTTGACATCACTCACCAGCCGCGCCCACATCGATCGGTTTGCCCCGGGCGCCACAAGTACCGCCGCCTTCAATCTATGTCGCTGTTCTGAAGACACAACCGCCTGCCTCGACGACTCAATCGCCTGGTCGTCCCCTCGGGGCCCTAATTGCATTTGCATAAAAACAAACACATTTCGAAGTGCCCAGCATGCCCAGCCGAGACCCAGTCATGACACACGCCGGAACCCTCGAGGCTCTACAGAACCACCAGCCTGGCTCGACCCGAAGAGCTCGCCCTCCGGATCTGAACCTCATGGCAACTGAAGAAAACCGAATCCCTCTGCGCCCTGAAAAGGTAAGCAAGAGAGAGTCGAGACTGGGGCTCAGAAACATCTTCACTCGAGCCAGGGCGCACAAGGATAATTCGCCATCGCTTTCACCTCTAGAGATTCCGAAGCTCTCGACTAGCCGCACATCCATTGCCGACTCAAGCAACGGTCAATCGAATTCTGGCTCCGATCACACTCCCTCAACTCCACGCAGCCCTAGGATCCTCTCCACCATGTTTGAAAACTCCACCGCAGGCCCGCCTCCGGTTAAGGTGCTTGGACCTGCAAGAGCGACGCGAGGCCCCTTAGCGACATGGAGCCCTCCACCCTTGTTCAAGGCCTTCCCTCAGGCCCTCAAGCACAACACTCTGCCGACGGCATCGCTCCCGACCGAAGTTATTCTGCGCCTGCACGAACGAAGGAACGCGGCCGGGGAGAACCCGGCAGAGCAACCTGCCGAGCCGGAGACTAGCGAAAAGCTTCTGACCAAGAAGAAGCATCGCCACAATATGTCGGCCAGCTTGCCCAAGTTTGAGTGGACCAACAAGATTTACATCCTTGCGACATCCGGATATCTCCTGCAATACAGCGCCGAAGGCCCATTTGATCGACTCCCCGAAAAGATTCTGCACCTCGGCAAGAACTCAGCCGCCTTCGCAAGCGATGTCATCCCCGGCCGACACTGGGTCATTCATGTTTCGTCCGCTATGGATTCCGACGGCACGACGACATCGGACTCGAAGAAGCTTTTCTCTAGGATGACGTTCCGTGTTACCGAGCGACGTCAAGCATCCAACTTTATTCTTGTTTTTGAGTCTGCCGAGGATATGGAAGGCTGGCTCGCCGCCCTGCGCCGGGAAATTGAGATTTTGGGCGGCAAGAAGACGCTCACTGAGACGGGCAAGCCCAAGGTTGAGGGTGAAGCTGCTCAGCTGCGAGAGCAACCCAGCCAGCGGACTCTGGTCGTCCGGGACCCGGAACGTCTGTCTCGAGTCCTTGCCCACAATCAGCTGCTGCAAGAGTCGGTTGACAACGAGGGCTCGGTTACTGTTTCTGACCCCGACACTATTGTCGATCTCACCACCATGGATGACATGTCCACAACCAACAGTTTTGTAAGCCATGATGGCAGACAGCTAGAAAACCTACGAGATAGCTCGAATCGGTTTTCATTCATCTCGTCTGGGCAGCGAACAGTTATCACCTCTGCGGGATCTTCTTCACCAGAGCCTTCACCTACCACGGACAAGTTCCCGGCACAGTTCGAACAGGCTCCTGAGCAAGACACTGTGCCTCCTTTGGAACCAAAGCCTAGACCCAACGCTGCTGCTATCTTGGATCGACGTCAATCGATGCAAGTTATGGCTCCGTTTGTTGACCTGAGAGGAGGTCCCGTCAATTTGCGATCGCAGCCCACGCGCGGAAGCTCACCAGACGTGGCCATGCCTCTTCCCGCGAGGGCGTCGGTGACACCCAACTTCAGTGTACCCAACACGTCTGCCCGGCGATTTTCGTACATGAGAAGCCAGGACACCGGCATGGTTAACCAGCCGGTTATTCGGGAGACTGAGAGCATGCCTCGGCTGTCTTCTCGAAAGTCGCCCCCTACTACTCTATCCATCACTCGACCACTGTCCATGGTCGTGGACCAGCCTTCACCGTTGGAGGCTGCCGCTGTTTTAGTGCGGCCTGCCACTCGCCACGGAGAAGAGACTGCTCCGCCACGAGCCAGCGAGGATGTTCCACTCCCTCATGGCGGTAACATTTATGGTCTACCAGTACGGAGGTCAAGCTTCGCTCGCCACGAGGATGCTCAGGTTGAGGCGAACCGCACCTTCAGCTCTCGCAGGCTCTCAAATGTTAACGCGTGGCGAAAGCCTGACCACCCTCCATTGGCCATGTCACGCAGTTTTACGTCGCCTATTGCACCTCCTCAGATTCAACGGGCTCGTTCTCGTCCATCTCTCCCTGGCCTCGATGAGCAGCCCCGATGCGCCTCTTCTCTGGAACTGACGCGAAACGGACGGGATACTTCGTCGACCAGAGCTCGCTCAAGGAAGCGAGCCAGCATTCAGTCGATCATGTCGGAGAACTCTTCCCGATACAGCATCTCGGCTGACTTCCCCGCTCCCATGGTGCCGGAGATGCTCCCTCAGGCGGCGCCACCGCCTTCGGCTCCCTTGCCCCCGCTTCCTACTTCGACCAGCAACCCACATCTCCGAGCCGACAAGAGCAGCAAGGCTCTGTTGGCTGGGCGCAGAAGCATGCCTCAACTGACCGACGGACCGCCGCCGGCTCCCCCGCCAACCTGTGCGCTTCCCCCGATCCCGCAAAAGGTGTCGGTTAACGTGTAAGGCGTCTTTGGCTGACGCGACGTTTCTTATTTCTTTCTTTTTATACTTTTCCTGTATATATAACGACCGCTACTGAGCATCTGATGGGAAATTCTCCTTTGTTTGAACAGGATGGCGTTTTGATTTTTGACGCCAGAAAAGTAGAAGTTTCGGATGCGCTCATTGGTTATTTTTTTATTGTCCACGACAACACCCCCTTTTCTTTACAACTTTCCTATTTCTTTTGTTTTACTCTTGTATACCACTGGGCTGTATGGGGGCGCTTTTGCAGGATATTGGACCACTGCGAGTCTTGGGATGACTTTTATGTACGCTTATCATGGTAGGGTTTGAGTTTGGTGGATTAAACCGGGAAACAGGCCATGGACATGGTTGGCCGGTGTTGAGATATAGAAGAAGGCTCTGCTTTCTTGGTTGCATTTTCAGGTCAACCTCATATTGGGTCAAAATACAGATGAATTATATGACCAATGCTGCGTTGTTGGAGATTTGAATTGTGCTGTGCCTTGCATCTTCTGACGTTGGGTTGAGGCGCGCAGTGACCAAGCGCCGGCTGGCGGAGGCCACTATCCCCACACGGACCGAACGGACCGGGGATGGTGAGGTCACCGGGAGGCGGAATGGCCAAGGTTTAACGTGGCCGTTGGAAGGAATGAGCCATTGCGCCAGCAGAGCAGTTAGTGGGCCCCATAATTGGCGAAGAATTTTTCTTGTCTTTGCGGACGACAGCGCGACAAGGCCCCCCGGTGGTTCACGTCAGGGCGCCAATTGCGCGTTAGCCATCACAGGCTGCTTGCTCTGGGCGTGAAATCGAGTGGCTGGGAGAAGTTGCTCGTATAACGCCGCCTCAGCGTCGCGCGCTCTGTGCGCGTGCGGGAGTTCCCGTGACGACTCACTTGCGACCTGTCTCTCCCAGCCCAATTGCCTTACCTTCTCTCCCAAATTTCTTCTCCCTTTCGCACCTCTAAAGCTTCAGCTGCCGGCCAGAGCAATTTGGAGGGAGAGGAGCTTATTCGACCAAACAAGGCGACCACTGTAGCCAGCAGAAGGCCGCCGCCCCACCTTCGACGCCAACCAACCAGAAGCCGCCCAAGGACCAACCTCCTCTGTTGCTGCACGTCGACCCTGACCGGCCATTGTCGCGAATTCGAATTGAAACAAGGTGGAAAGCATCAACTGAAACCGAACATCCCTTTCGCCAGCAACCCCAGCGCCAGAGAAGAAGAAGAAGAAGAAGAAGAAGAAGAAGAAGAAGAAGAAGAAGAAGAAGAGACGAAGAGAAGCCAGAGACAGTTCCATCGCGCACACCCGGAACGATGCCGGCGATAAACCTCCCCGTTCCCGGGGCGGCCCCCTCCAAAACGCTCCGGTTTGTGGCCGCCGCCCTGGCCGACAAGGACAGAACTCTGGTGGCCCGCCAGTCCAGCACGACCAGCTTCGTGGCGATCCCGTCAGCGTACGGGGACCAGAGCAACTCGCCGTCGCCGGGCGTCATCGTGGGCATCGTGCTGGGTTCCGTCGTCGGCTTCCTGCTGCTGCTGTACATCGTCTACTGCATCCTGCACGGCGGCCTGGTGCTCATCCCCGTGCGCGGGGGCAGGTCGGAGGCGGCGCCGTCGACGATTGGCGCGTCGACGCTGGGCACCTCGACGCTGGGAACCTCGACGCTGGGCGCCTCGTCGTACGGCACCCGCACCACCATGAGCTTCCGCTCCCGCAGGGACAAGAGCAAGGACCGCCCGCGCCGCTCGCGCTCCCGCCGCCGCCCCGAGGTGGTCGAGGTGCGCACCACCACGCGCACGCGCTCGCGCCGACGCACCGCCGCCCCCGCCGCCGAGCCCGTCATTGTCGACCCTCCCCGCAGTCCTTCGCCCGTCTCCACGGCGCCTCCGCGCGTCGTCCCCGTCTCCGAGGTGTCGTCCTTTGACTTTGACGAGATCGTCGTCGAGGAAGAGCACTCGCCGCCGCGCCGCCACAGCAGCCGCCGCTACAGCCCCGACCGCCCCGGGTACCGCCGGGACAGCTACGCCCCCGACCCGGACCGCTACTACCACCCTCAGCGGGATTCACCGGGGCGGAGAGGAAGCCGGAGATAGTGAGCGAGAGGTGAGGGAAGAAGACGAAGAAGAGCCAACCAGGCGCACCCTGAAATTCTTTTTTTTATTCCCCTGATATTTGCGCCTCTTTATTTCTCTTTTCTTGTAACCTTTGTTTGACTTGGGGGATTCCAAACTTTTCTTTTTCTTCTTCTTTATATTGACTGGCATTGCACGGCAATGTGAGATGAATTACGACCATGACCGGCACCAAGTCTGCCTCGAAAGAAAGCTACATATTTACGGATTGGGTCGGGGCATAACGAGTTTTTATCACGACTATAGAGTGGTGGAAAGTACGGCGAGGAATGAGAGAGCCTGTGTGCGTGTTTGCCCGTAGAATATGATCAAACTCAAACGAACTGATATGATAATTATGGAATATAGATGTGTTCCCTAGGTCAATTGGAACTGGACCGGCAAACCCAAAGACCAGGAGGGGAGGAGACAATTGTGCAAGAATGCAAGGCTAGTAATGTCCAGTATAATATTAAAAAAAACCCAACACGGCTTGAACACGATATCTGCCCAAGGGCAATAACCCCATATTCCATGGATTTGGTGACCTCGTTCATCATCTGGCTATGTAAAATTCGTCATACCTTTCCACTTAAGCTGTCTACACACTAAAACATGTCTGTTTCATGTCCTTTTTTTCTTTTTCTCGTCGCCAAGACCCCTTTTCACGTTAAAGATGAAACCAGAAAAAAAAAGCATCCGTCACATCCCTGATGAACAAAATAATTCGACAAGAGCCTCCAGCATCTCTTTAACCCCGCCGTATTTTTGCCAACTCTTGAGGTGTTGGAAGGGAGACAGGACTCCCTCCCGCCCACCCTCTATACACAATATTCAACCAAGAAAGAAACAAGAAGGGAAATTGACGGTGGCCGGGGAGAAGGAAGTGAATAATAAAAAAAATATGATAAACGACAATACCGCCCATCCATTCGGCTTGCAGCAGTGGGCTGACAAGCAAGGATATCTCGCGCCAGAACCGATACAAGATCCGGAAATAAAACACTGCAGATCGCTCACATGCCCATCCCTCCTTCATTGTTTCCGTTGCCGTTTTGCTGACCTCCAAAGAAGAAGGTATCAAAAGGATTCATCTGCTGTCCATCGGTATAGTCGTGGTGGAGCCCTTCCCAGTTCATGCCAAACCCAAGATCAACTTGGGATTGGTCCATGCCGGCGTATTCACCATTGGATGTTGCGCTCAGGTTATTCAGGAATTCTATCGTCTGCGCGTCAGGGTATTCAACAGAGTTCTGCCCACTAAACTGCTGCTGCTGCTGCTGACCATAGGGGCCGCCTGCGTTTGAGGGTTGTGATGTGACTCGGCGTGGGACAGGGGGTGAAGGAACAACCGAAGAGTCGGCGGGAGATCCATCCTTCTTGATGCTCATGTCGGACGGACTGGGGCCTCCTCGGCTTCTTGGCTTCATAATGTACCCATCCGTTGTCCTTGGGACAGGGGGCGAGGGTTGGGCATTCGTCGTGGCGTCACCTGCCACGGATAGAGTGGGCGATGATAACGAGTCGGATAGTGACATGTCGAACTGATATGATGCGTGGTCAGAGTTCTGGTGGCGATGTCGCGTTTGTGCTGAGCCCTTGGACGAGTCTGGAGTCGTGTTCCATGCTGAAGGCTCTCGTCGAGGTCGCCGGGCCTGATTTGCCGGGACCCCAAATCCACCAGTCGAGCTGGCCATCTTAATTGTGGCCTTTGCTGTTCGATCAAAGGCGTCTCGGCATGTTTCTGCCGGTGGACATTTATCAATCATATCGCTTAGCACGGATTTAGCTGCTAGTATAGTAAAGTCCACCTCATCCATGGTCTGTAAATTGCTGTCAGTTTTGAACTCTCCAAATGCGAAAAAAAGACGAGGTAAAAAGAAAAAAAAATAAGGAGGGGGGGTGGTGGTAGGGGCATGCTATGTTGGCATGAATCACTTACCAGACGACTTCGCACAATAGGCGAGTGCCAGATGGCGTACAGATACGAAATGCCTGCCATGAATAGGTGGTGGGTGGATAGGTATGTGTAGCTGACGAGTCCGCTGAGGTGAAGCTGTCGGTACAGCCGAAGGATCTTTTGGCCAGCCTCGGCCACCTTGAGGTAGATTCGGTCCTCGTCTTCTCGCAGCTCCTGCTGGAAAGCCGTCGGGCTGTTTACCTCGTTGGACGTGTTGTACTCGCCCTCGAACATGGCCGGGACGCTGAGGCTCTGGCGGTAGAGCATGATGATGGCCTGCCAGTAGTTGAGCTCGAGGAACTCGGTCGAGAACATGACGCCCGTCTCCTGCCTGCTCGGGGCATTCGTCTTCCACTGGTACAGCCTCCTGTCGATGTCGATGCGCCACGATCTGAACGAGTCAAACTGGACCAGGAAGGGCGACGGGAGATGGATGTGCATGTGCGTCTCCGGGTGCTTGCTCTGCACCCCTGCCTTGGCAATCTGCGCCTGATTGTACTGCAGCACCTGAAGGATCTCTGATTGCAGCAGCCGCAGGCGGAAGTAGTGGTGTGCAACATGCTTGTAGCTGGACTGAACCTGGTCCGTGGGTGGATCCAGGAACCCCGTTGGCGTGATGTGCTCATCGTCCAACGACGAGGGGAACTCAGTTGTGATGACCTGATCGCTGATTCCGAACGGCCGTCCGACACATGTGCTAACCAGCCGATCTAGAGAGTACGTGCACCACCAAAGTCGTCGCTTCATGTCGCGAATCCACATCTTTCTTCCTCGCATCTGAACACCGTTCTCCCGCGATCCTGCTCCATCAGCTCCATCGCCCTGGCCAGAATCTGGGAACGACCCATCAATATCTCGATCATCTTCATAATGCAACCCCAAATCGACAGCTAGGCGAACCGCAACACCGATAATATACCTAGTGCACATGTCAGTCGACTCTCAACCGACACCCTCTTAATACGACATTCTTCTTTCTCATTCATCTTTTCAAAGGGATTTTTTTCTTTGTTTTTTTTTTTTTTTTTTTTTTTTTTTTTTTACAAAATAGAAGACTTACCAAAGACCAGGAGGAACAGGGCGAAGCAGCGCAAAGTTTGCGAGGAGAAGAACCGCCTGCAGTACCTCCAACCCACCACCGCTGTTGCTCAGGCACGCTTCCAGATGAACAATGGCGCTCGCGTGATACTCCTCGGGGGCGCACTGGTTTCGCGCCTGATCGATGCCCATGCCTGCGTCGCCGGATGATTCGGTCTTTACTGGCTCGCCCACGATAACGCCGCAGCCGATAGCGAAGACCATGTTGAGCAGATAGAGTTCTCGCGCCCCAGGGGTAGGGTCCTTGGCTGCGTAGACTCGCTCAAACGTCTGCATAAACTCTCCCCTGTGCAGGATTGGGATCTGGGGATTGGAGTGTTCAAAATAGAGCCTCACAAGTCGCAAACCCACTTCTTTTTCTGGAAAGGTTGCCGGCTTAATCGTGGGGCGTGTGTGAAGGCCGAAGAAGGAGTCGCGCAGTGATGTTCCATTCCCAGCTGGCTGCCGAGAGCTGAAGCTGTCCTTGGCGCCCGTCTGACCCGAGACGGAGTATTGCACGGCAGCGAAAACAACACGAGCAAAGGAAACGCCGGAAGCCGAAGCTAGAGATCGAGGTTTCGAGGGGCTGACAATGTTGAGGAACCCGCCGGTAGATTGGTTGGCCTTTTTCGGCTTGAGCGACTCGACGGCTTGGCTTTGAGGCCTAATCATTCCGCGGTCTCCGGCTTCCGACTGGCCAGAGTATCCCGTCTCAGCCGTGGAGTTTATGCTAGCTGTATCAGTTCCGGGGCGAGAGCATATTTCGAGGTTATCGGCCGGAGGAAAGGGGATGTTGTTGGAGGCCAGCAGGTTTTCGAGCTGCTCAACTCGCGTTTCGAGGTAGAAGACATAGCTGGGAACCAGATTAGCAACCATACCCAGATGTCCAATTTTTTATTCTTCATCTCAAGGAGCGACAATGATACGCCAGGCACGCGGCGCAAAAACAAACAACAAAAAAAACCGGCAGCGAATAGGGCGCGCTCCTTGATATCTTGCCGTACCTGCGTGGGATTTCCTTCTTGGTGATGGGGTCATAGCCGACACAAGCAACACCGGCCTTTGCGCAGCTGGCACAGCTGGGGAGCTTCTGGTCGCATCGGTTTTTGCGCAGGCGACATCGATTGCAGGCGCTGACGTTGCGAAAATTGCTGCTCTGCCCCGCCTTGGAGGCGGCTATGGACGCAGAGGCGGAGGAGGAGCCATCGGGGTGGTGATCGTGGGGGCTCGTCTGCCCATTGCGCGGCGAACCATCATCGAATGAAGATTGTCTCTGTCGCTTGGCGGGTTGCGTGCTCGGGGACGGAGGGCCACGCGCAGGCATGTTGACGGCCCGCCGGGCGACGGAGGACGGACCGGCGACGGGGCGGCGACGGCGGCGGCGGCGGCAGCGGGAGCGATGTAGGAGAGGAGCGCCTGTTGACGAGGAGTGGGCGGGATGGCAGATCAGTGGGAGGGCAGGGCGGTCGGACGAGTCGGTGAGTCGGGGACTAGATTTGCTGTGAGGCGAAGCGAGAGAGAATGTGAGCACCGGGCTTGGAGGAGCCGAAAGGGAGCAGGGGGAAGGCCGAGGTGAGGGTGAGGCAGCGTACGGATGGCGGATGGCAGACGGAACGACGGGCGGGAAATGGATTGGATGGGATTGGGCGGGAATGAGAGTGGGATGGGATTGGGACGCGGTGGATGTGGTGGTGGATTGGTGCATGCGGCATGTGCAGCTGGGGATGGAGACAGGACGGATAAAACATCCATCAACGGCCAAGTTTCACACTCACTTGCAGTCTTATTCTTCAATGGCTTGGCTTTCTGATACGTTGCGGGGGGGTTGGTTGGTTGGCTCTATCCTCTATCGTGCATCTCGATGGACGCGCGCCCCCCATGCCCGGGTGTAGAAGCAGGAAGCAGCCCAAGGCGAGAAAGAGAGATGCAGTCGGAATTGCAGTCGCAGGTTGCAGCCGGCTCGAGTCCCGGGAAGATCAATGGCTCCCGGGGACAAAAAAAAGCTGGATCGTCGATGGCTTGCGTTGAAGGTGTGCTAAGGATGACTTAGTACATCCTCTGGCTGGTCTGGCAGATAACCGGGATTAGCTTGCGGGAGCGTGGCGGGCAGCCAAAAGTTAACGGAATTATTGGGTACTTTTGGGGGAGGTGCCCCGGGCTCCGGGCTCCGAGCTCTGTGCTTTCGGGGCTTTCTAGGTAGCAATTGGCAGCAGTAACGGCGCCTTTGCCCAACGGCTGGGAGGTTTATTAGGTTTGGTTTTTTTTTTGGGTTTTAGTTTTGCTTTGGTTCGGAAACAACAACAAGAAAACAGCCGGACCCGTTTGATGAAGATTTTTGGGAAAGCTCGGGAGTGGCAACACCCCAGTCACGTCCTCATGACCCAGGAGGGAGAAAGGAAAAAAAAAATGGTCCTCTCTTACTGTCCAAGAAAATCGTTACCTACCGTAGCAGTTGCAATAGAGGGAGGAGGGGGGAGGACACCGGAGCCAGGACCCTGGAACAAGGCTAAGCCAGGAGCGACAAGGCAACTAACGTAAAGCCAAGTTGATGTGAGGACAAGTTTGGGGAGTCCCCTTGTCAGAAAGGGTCCAGCAATGACAGCAGGAGGTGGGAAAAAATGCTGAGGGCGGGAGAGGGAGGGGATCAAGCGGCTGACAGGCCAAATTGACAGCCATTCGTGAAGCACAAGGTGCGCCTTGGTCACCCGCACAGATGCATTCAAAGATGCCATGTTTGGGGGAGTGGAGGCTGGCTCCATGCGATGACATGCTACATGCTACAGAGAGAGCTATGTGCGCCAGTGTGCGCCGCGGCGCTGCCCGCGATAATGCGATTTGTGATCTCGTGCCTGAATTCTGCTTGGCTCCTCGGCAGCCGCAGAACATGCCTAGACGACTCACTTGCCTAATCCATCAAGCGCGGCATGTTTGATAGCCAGCGTCAATTGATTTGTGCGCGCGACTCGTCTGCTTGTCTAGCCGAGCCCGCCATTGGGGGCAACACATCATGGAGGTGCGCCATGAGGCTGGCGCAACTGATAAGCCAGCCGCAGCTTGTTAGTCAACGAATCTGTATTTCCCAATTGATTCCACATCAAAAAAAAACCTGTTTCCCCCCCATCTTGGCCAGGCTAAAAGATTCAGCTTTTGGAATAATTTCCACGCCAATTCTTGTCGAAGCTCTCCCGCCATGCTCAATTGCAATACCAGCAACGCTGTTGGTCATCATATCATACACACGCGCACTCTTGCTCCAGGGATCTAGACCCATCCTACCAACGAGAAGGGCCGGTTACCGATTCCTTCCTGCGGGCCCCGTGACTATTGTATCGTAATCCCTTCCGCTCCTCTGACTGCTTGCTGTCCGTATGGGGAATCGCTCCCATTGTTCCTGGTTGCACCTTTCTTTTTCCTCCCGATGGCGCGTTCCTGTTGCATCAACTAAAGCCAATAAGAAGAGGACCGGGTTAAAAGAAAGAAGAAAAACAAACCTGACTCGCCACCCAACTTCAGACCAGCTGAACGGGCTGCAACAAAACAATGGCTCGCGACAAAGTAAAAAAGCAAAGCAGAGCAGAGCGAAGCCTTGCCCGTCCACCCGCCCAGCCATCAAATCATGAGATCCCCCCCAATTGGTTTATACGCAGGGCTGGCTTGGAAGCCACTTGGACCGAAAAAGGAATTTCACGGCGAACCGCAATGGTATAGACAACGTGAATGGCCAAACGGGATAAGCTGGGGGTGGGATCGCACCGGCGACGCAGCCTTGCTAGCCTCGATCTTTCGTCACATCTCACCTTGACACCATAAGCAGCTGCTCCCGGCGCCGGGTTATTCACGCAATTTATCATACTGCCTCGTCCTCGCGCCTTGCGTTGAAGTTGTTGCTGAAACAGGCATCTTTAGCCCACTCTCCACTCCCCCAGCACCCAGTAAGGCGTTTCAACTTTGGTGGTCGGCTGCGCGGTCGTCGTCGTCAACGCTACCCATCGCGCGCATCGGAGGGGAGGGAGTGGTAAACAATTCCCAAATTATCGTGCAATTGTGACATACACACGCAGAGCAAGTTTGTTACAGATTCTCTCACGCAGCAAGCAAAAAGCGGGTCCTCCGTTCAAGCGCTCCTGACACACGGGACAATCCAAATCCAACCCAAACAAACAAGGCCAGCAGCACTCCTGGCCAGACATGCCGGTGCCGTATTCGTATGAGCCAACAGGTAGACGGAGGCAATCAAGTGACTCGGCTCGCTGATGCAAACGCCTGACGATGGACTCAACAATGACTCAATCGACGGAGGATCGAGTGCGCTATTGTGCTTCCCTGCCCCCATTTTTTCTCTTTTTTTTTCATTCACACATCTTGCTTCGCCTCTCCCTCTCACACGGCTGACACTGACCACGTCGTCGGCCTGGTGGGCTGAGGTAGTTGGGGCTTGATGTCTCTTTTCTCTCTTCCCCTCGGACTTTTATTATTATTATTATTATTTTTATTTATTTTTACCACATCACACGCCCCCTGGTTCGGGGTGTTTTTTTTTCTCCATCAGAGGGGAGAAAAGGACTCGCCCCATGCGTCCTTGTCCACGTCAGTTTGTGCCCTCTCTCTGCAATGCGGCGTTCGTCCAGCTCCTCAATTCAACAAGAAAGTTTCTAGACCTGGGAAAGCAGGGGCCCTAATCCAATTCCTGGAGGTGTCCAGACGAGGCTCCGGAGCGACCAGGGTCTCGTCCCCCACCTAACCCACACCCCAACGCTGCAGCTCTGCATCGCTGCATTTTTCTAGGGTCCCCGACCGCGAATGGATCCCGACCCTCCCCCTAACATAGCAAAATGCGGCAGCACCTGCAAATTGCCAATAGACGCGGCATTGGAGAGGCCGTCCCAAGATTCACTTTCCTGTAGCCGCGAAACCGTATCGAGGCGACGGCCGCCCAATCACAGCCGCTCCTCTCTGCTCCCGCTCCACCTTCTCCATCATCTCATCATCACCATCTTGTCTCTCCACGCCATGCTTCTCCTCCTCCTCCTCCTCCTCCACCCGCAACTGCCCCGGGCCATGCTCGCTGCTCCGCTCCGCCCTGTGCGTCCACGCTGCCGGCTCTCCAGAACCCCAAAGAGAAGAAAATTTTCTTCCTCGCCGCCGCCTGCAGTCGTGCATTCTGGCCCTTTACCGACATGCTTGGCCTTCCTCCCCCGCCAGCCTGCCTAGATAGTCCTTGTACGCGCATGTATGTACGCTTTGACTCAGCCGCCGTCCCTGTCCTGGACCTTATTGTACATGAATGACATGGACACCCTGTATGGGCCGCTCGCCCATCAGTCTGGGCCCTTCTCGAGGTCTTCTTCTTCCCTCACTCCCTCGCTCGTCTCGGCGCCGGTCCCGGCTCGGTGGTCGGGATCGAAAACCCTTGGGGAAGGGAAAGAGAGAAAAAAGGTCAGGACCCTCAAAACACCCCGCCGGGGGCACTGTCACCCCATCCAGACGTCTCGTCCGCCTGGTTTGTATGATGTCCCAGAACCCGCCCTATCTGCCGTTTGCAGGCGGTCGGCATGCATCCTCCACCCGCCGTCGCCCGTCGTCCTTCACCGTCCTGCCGTATTTGCGGCAGCTGCGATTTTCACACCCTGCATGGCCGCCCCCCCTTGACACCCCCCTCGGTCTCATAGCTCGGCCTCATAGCTCGGCCTCAGCGCCGACATGGTGTGTTCCCGGCCCGGATTCTACAGAGTAACATTGCCCGAAGCCTTGCCGAGACCCACCAATGCTCGTTCGCGGCGCTGGGTCGTCATGCCATTCACATGTCCACAAGATAGTATTCAACATTTGTTCTCCTTGGTCAAACACCTCGTCATCGTGATTGTTGGTTAATTTGGATAGGCAATTGTCATTCTAACAAATCTGTCTGTGCCGCAACTCAATCTTGGTTGTCCTTACACCGCCAGTCTCTTGCCCGCAAGGTCACCAGCCAGACTTCACCATGACTTCTGCATCTTCGTTCTGACACTCTTTGTTCATTCCTGTTCTCTTACATAGATCTCTCCGGCGGGTTCTGTCATGCCCAATCATCGTCTGTATCGTCTTCTGCATCCGCTCAACGCATAACCATTACCCAGCTGCTCTTTCCTTTGTCCCCCTTCGTCTCGCGCCTGTCCCAAAGCAAAAATAATAATCCAAAAAAAAAAGCCAAGTCCAACCCATACACACATCTTGTGTGTTGCGTTTCCGTTCGTTGTTATCCACGAAACCAAATAGTCTATTACATAAGTGTATCGTCCCAAGCAAAGCTCCGTCTTTTATATAGAAAACGCCGGTCCCAATGCCTCGTCGCTGTGCTTTTAAAAGGGGTATTATCGACGTAAGCGTCCTTTCTTTCCCGCTCATCCCATAGAAATCGAAATGTTGCGTAGAATGGCAAAATTTGCCGTCTTGTCCCGTCGCGCCACAAAACGCTCAAACACCGGAAATAAAATGCGTCTTCAGCTCGGCTGAAGGCGCTGCTCAGACTCCGTTGTCCTCCTCGCCGTCCTCCAAGTCGGTGAAAAGGCCCTCATCCAGGAGGGGATCCTCTTCCTGAGGCGCGGGCTGGTCGTAGTGACCGCCGCCCTCGGTGATCTGGGAGCTCAGGTAGGCTCCAACAATGGTGACGAGACCGCTGAACCACCACGCAAGTCCCGAGTATCCGGTCTGCAGACCAAGCGAGTACAGCAGCCCGGAGAGAGTTGGTCCCAATGCGCGGCACAGGCTGGCCGTCGATGCGGCAATTCCGTTGATCGTTCCGAGAACCTGCTTCGAGGGGGCCGAGTTCGCCAGCAGGATCGCGTTGCTGGGGTAAGCCATGGTCGAAAATGTGCACTTCCAGATGACCAGGAGGTAGATGGCGGGCATCCTCATGGCGTCGGGTAGCAGGATCAAGTAGGGCGTAACGAGGTACAGGGCGAAGTAGGAGAAGGCGAGCATCCTAAATAGTCGCAGAGAACCGAGTCGGCGGGTGACGGGAGGGACGATCAGGTAGTTGGAGAGCAGCGAGTAGCCTCCCTGAATCGACATGATGATGCCAATTGTCTTCGTCTCAAGTCCAAATCCATCAGTAAAACGGAAGGGCAGCTCCTTGATCGGGTGCTCAGGTCGAGCAGTGCTGAGGAAAACAGGGAACAGCTGATCAAAAGTCATGGTGTGGCTGGTTGCACCAGTTAGCACAAAACCCCTCCAAAGGGCCATCGAGTGAGCGACTTACAAGGCCAGGATGCCATAGGAGATGATGTTCATGATGACTGGCTTGGTGAAGATCTTGGGCTTCTTTTCAATGGTCACCTCGGCGTCAAGCGGCGCGCTCTCGACAGAGCGAGAATCGGCCTGCGGCGCCAAACGCGGCGAGTTTTCCTGGCTCTGATAGGCGGGAAGAGCCTCCTCATCGTCTGCGTTGTTCAAGGATGTGCGAGAGGATCCGTATCCAATTCGCTGCTCGCCATCGAGAAGTGCCTGCTTCTCGGGGCCTCGAACTCGACCGTTGCATTTGGCAACACCACCAACCAGGCGTGCCACGTAGTCGCCCAGCTCGCGACCGCGATCCCGCTCCGTCCTCTTGATGGCGTGGGTTTCGTCGAGGAAGAGAAGGCCAATGATAACACCGACAAAGACAGTGGCGGCACTGAAGAGGTTAGGCAAAAGGTAGGGGTACTTGTCCCAGATGGTTCCGCGGGGGAAGATCTCGGGGTAGCTGATGCAGGGTCGCGCCAGAGCTCCTCCGATCATGGGGCCAATGATCGATCTGGATATGTCGGTCAGCCACGAAACAGTGCCAATCAGATGGTTACACTTACCCAATACACCACACCATCGGCATAATAGTATAGGCGCGGGCTGTCTTCTGTTAGCATTGGCTCGATGCCCGGACTGTGCATGGCAACTCACGTTGGTGCTCCTTCACCGTAACAAGCTCGGCCACAGTGGTCTGCAGAACGCCAATGTTTCTGGAAAAACTATGATTAGTCCAACGCTCGCCGCGGGTGGGAACCAGGAGCCTGCCGTACCCATTAAGAAGGCCGCCAAGAGCGCGGGCGAAGAGGGCCACGGGCAGGCTGGGGGCGAAACCGAATACAAGCACACTAAGGGCAGTTCCGAGCAGGCCAGCCAGGAGGACTGGCTTTCGTCCAATCTTGTCACTCAATCGCCCCCACAGGACTCCCGTTGAGAATTCGGCCAGAGTGAAAGCTGACGTGACCATGCCGGCGTAGACGGAGATTTTGTTGGTGTCATCGGTAATCTTGAAGTCCTCGATCATGTAGTAGATGTAGGGGAAAATAGACATGAAGGCAATCGGCTCGCATATTCTGCAGCATGCTGCAACCAATTAGCACAAAACTCGGTGCAGCAGGGATAATTCATCCGGTCCGTACCAAGAACAAACATCTGCTTGGCGGGGAACGGAGGAAGTGTTCGGCTAGCATCGCTGCGGTTGGCCGCCTCAAAACGACGGCTCCTCCCCATGTTTGCTGCTTGGTTGGGTCTAGTCGCAACTCTGTTCGTTTACTTTACACAAGGGCGTGCTGCTGCGGGCGCTTTGCTGGATAGGCGGCAGGCAAAATAGTGCAGTCAACCCCCAGGTGTGGTTTTCCTTGGGGTGTCGGGAGTGTGCGTGGTGTCGTGGAATATAGGGCGGAAGCCTGCGCGTGTCGTTGGAGTTGATGTTGGAGAAGCCGGAGGGCACGATGGTGGATCAGAGGTTGCGAGGTAGTCAAGGGAGTCAGGACACCAGGCAAAGCCAAACATGCGCGGGAAGTCAATCAGGTTAAATAAAGAAGAAAAAAAGAAGGGTATCAAGACAGAGGCGATGGTTGAGGAAGTGTAAAATGGAGGATCACAAGAGGGCAAGAGAAGATTCACGACGGGGAGTGGATACACTTATAACAGAGAGGGAGTGTGTAGCGACACCCCTCGGAGACTGGGGTACAGACCACCACGGGCCATACTTTTGGAGCAAATTAGACCCAAGATTGGAACGGGCGGTGACATGAAGACCAGACCAGACCAGACCAAAGGGCACATCTCCTGTCCAACAAAGGACACTGCGGCGAACGGCTCCAACTCTCGGGGCATGACAGTGGGCAGTGGGGCATTTGCAGAGCACTGGGACGCCAGACAGCAAGCGGGATCCTTGTTGACAGGGCGGACTGAAATCGGTCGCCTGGCTTCGACGGTCCCAGGCCATGGGGGTCTTCGGCGAGGATGGACATGGGGCTCTCAGGCTATGACTCTTGGGTCTGGGCACACAAGTACCTCGCAAGTACCCTGCCAGGATGGTGGCTTCTGAGACTTGCATGGGGGCCCAAGGGAGCGACCCAGCAAGGGGGTTGCGCTCTGGCTTCTGAGGGTGGTCCATCGCCGACGGGGACGTGTGCCGAGCGAAACGCTATGGACTGACGGCCGGGTTCGAGCTTAATTATTGGGAGCGCCGCCATGAGCCAAGAGCCCACACAACGCTAACCTGTGCTACCCCGGCATTTCCGTCGCGTGGCTCACGAAACAAGGCCCCCTTGGGGGTGTTGGCAACGTTGGATGAGATGGGGGCAGGTGAGGGGGCAGAGGGAAAAAAAAGTGAGTGCTAAGGAAGGAAAAGAAGAAAAAAAAAGGGCAACACCCTCGTCACTGTGGTCTTTTTTTGCCTCTTACCCCGGCTGGGATGAATGGGGAAGTGGGAGGGGCGTGTAAATGCGCGGAGTGAGCGTGAGCATGAGTGTGAGCGTGAGCAGTGCACGCTGTTACAACCAGACGAGAACAATGCTGCTAATTATTCCCTGCTTGCCTTGTTGCTGCTGCTGCTGCTGCTGCTGCTAATGCTGACAAAAAAAAAAACTTCCATGCCGGCGTCGAGGCGGTGAACTAACAACACCTTACCTTACCTTACCTTAACTTAGGTACGAAACTGCCTACCTCACCCGCCGCCTACGTATAACGGTCTCGCTATGGTCACACGGAAATGCCCCCCCCCCCCGGAGTGGCCAACTGAAGGGAGGGGGTCCGTTCCGGGGGCCGCCGCCCCTCCATCCCACTCACCGAATGCCACGGCTGCCATGCTCAATAGCCGTTTTGGGCAACTTGTAATAGTGATGGTGGTGGTGTTTGAACCCGTCAACGGAAACACCATCAACCTCGCAGGGCAGGGCAGGGCAGGGTAGGGCACATGGGCATGGCCTCGTCCACCTAGTTCGCCTTGGCGGTGCAAAGCACAGTGGTGACGTCGATCTGGGGAGAGATTTCTCGCCTGAGCAGTTTATCACTGCAGCCAACCTATCCGATAGGACCGTATCTTTCTCTTTTCTCTTTTTGCACTTTGTGATTTCTCCCTTGCCGTGGCCCGGGCGCCCGTTGCCTGCAGTGGGCTCCAAGGCCGAGGCGGGAGGCTGCCTGAGTCCCCTGTGTGGCGGCTGTGTCAGCTCTTCCTGGCCTATTGTCCAGATGGGCCGGCCTCTGCATGCGAACCACTTGCATGCTGCAGCAGACAAAGCCCTATTCACACAGGACCCATTCCCGACGACGCTGCCAAATGCACAAATGCGCCAGCAAATAACCACCATGCAACGAAGAGTCATACGGGAGTCCACTGGTGATGGAATTGCCAACACCGTTGTGGCACTGCAGCCCCATTGTATCGCTGTCATGTAACAGCGCACAGCCACTTCGGTAGGACATTTTTCTCGCATTTTGTCTCTCTGCGCACACCGAGGCCGTTGTTTCCTCCCCCTCGAGTCTAGCCCTGGCACATGGCACGAGACCAAGACAACTTGTAGAGCAGCCTGGCGGGGCCTGTCCTTGTTCTTGCTTGACATGCTGCATGTGGTGCGCGCGTCCGACGAGTTGATCTCGGCCCAGATGCAACCTCTTCTCACCTCCGTCGGCCGAAAACAACCTATGTAAGCCGAGATTCACCCATCTTAGGAAAGGCCGCCAAGGGGGTGGCTTAAAGGCATACATAGATTGTCAAGCAGCATCCCGCTTCAAGCTACCGGTGGCCTTGAGACGTTTTGTTCGTATGCACCAAGGCCCGTGGGAGCCTGGCGGGGCCACTGATACCCATGATAGTGTCAGGGTTCCTACGAGGTGACTCCATCCAAGCCTGCCGGCAGGCAAACAACGGTTCATTGAGTCGAGTTGTCACATCAAAAGAGAAAACTACGGATGACAAACATGTTCTCACCTCGAGCCGCGCGAAAACTTGGTCGAAGCTTTAGGGGGAAAAAATACACGCAAAGCAACCCCATATAAGAAACGGCGCAACAGACTACTAAGCTCCCGCTCCCACCATTAATTAGCCTAGGCTTGCGGCCAAATAGACCCCAATTGGTGGATCAGATAAATGGGGACTTTCTGAGTCGGTCAGCACCAAACGGCGACGGGGAAAATATTGATAAAAAAAAAGAAAGGGAAAAAAACTAGTTGAAGTAATCTCAGAGATACGTCACTGAGGAGCAGCGAAAACCGAAACGATTACGATTGATGCACTCGCGAATAAGTGTGACATGGGGGGTTGTTCCATGGCGCATAACATAGTCAGCAACATATGTAGGGTGTGGGTGAAACGGCGCCAAAGGACGAAAAAAAATTATTGTTCAAAAAATAGAAATAAAAAAAAAAGAGGTGCACCAACTGGTCATCCATCAGGAACCCGAAACAAATTGTCACCGCCAGGCTAAATCGGTCCCTTCGCCTCGCCACCAGGCCCGTGGAGCCAGCGGTGCCAGCCACCATCTCGCCGCCAGCCCAGAGCTGAGACTGGCGGTGATGATGGATATCTCTTCTGGCGGTGGTGGTTTCGAGCCAGGGCCCCAAACCGGGAAATTGGGCATCACGAATAGGCCCACGCCAGTCTCTGGGGTCTCCCTGACTCGCTGCTAACTACCCTCGAAATGGCCCACCCGCACCCAACCCGCTGGGCCGTCAGCCCCCAACAACAGAGTGCCGGAAAGCCTGCCGACTCCACAGATGCAAACTAAAGCGAGAAGAAGAGTTTCCAAAGAGGAGCTTGGAATGAGGATTTACTTGCTCTGACAAGTGGCTCCGTCCCATCAACACCAAGGATAGGGCTGTCACCAGCAATGGAGCCATCCCGGTCCTCAACAAGAGGCCTCTCTATCCGAACGAACTGCTCGGTGCAATTCAGGTTTTGGCATTGTCGTTACAGGGGGATCAGAATGAGGTACAACGTGCAGCGCAACATTGTCCAAGAGGGTATGTGTTCCCTTTCCACTGCATCCGAGGGCTCCACGCGCTCCGCACAGGGCATTACCAGAACAGTCGGTCATCAGATCAAAGTCGTTCCTTCTTGGAAATTAATCAACCGCTCCTGGCTGTCATCATCATCTGTGTAGGGAAGCCCTTGGCAGCGGCATGGAGGTTGCTGCGCTCCTGTTGCTATTTTACGCGTAGTTGTTTATTCTCATACACACCCCAGGTGCCATATATAGCGATATATATGTACGCATGTCGTGCAGCAGCAGGGACTCTTGTTCAGACTGGCTTTTTTATGGCCCGAATACCGACGACGTGGGCAGACAGAGGGCGCTTACTGAGGCGGCGACAGATCCCACTCGCTATCCAATGCCCTGTGATTGTGGCCGTCGGTGAAGCCCAAGACGTCAACGGTCCTGCATTATGCGAAGTTGCCGCCCCGATGCCGAGGTCGATGGCTTCCCCGACAGGGCCGCAGGGCAGCAAGGCTCACCGCCAGCCGGGCACAGCGCCAAGGAGTCGCGTCAGCCGTGACTCCGCAGCTCTGAAAAAGCTCCTGTCGTCATCGGAGAATGGTGGGCGCTTGGATTCGTCCAATGACGTGCCAGGGTGGCGTGGGTTCCAACCTCCGGGTGCCTCTCCCTGGGTTCCGGTCCTAGCAACAGTGGTAGTGTGTGCCGGTACCCATTAAGTCTTGTGCTACGAGGAGGCTACCTGTCTGGGAACCCGTCGCATGGCGCCCCACCTGAGGGGAGCAGCCGAGTGGATAAGTGGTCGTCTCGGGTGGATGGGCCAGGGGAAAAGGGGCCGCGGGCGAGTGTCCCGGTGGACGTCTAAAACGCTGCCGAATCCAACCAGCATCAAGACCCACAATTAAATTTATCCGTCTAAGTTTATTCACGTGACTGTCGGAGTTAACAGTAATAGATCCTTGTCGCAGTTGTCTG